>QJNY01000093.1:0-193400 GCA_004155945.1 Monosporascus sp. mg162
CCCCCCCCGCCCCCCCCCCCCCCCCCTCCCCCAATTATTAACTGACTAGATTTATTTATTAATTTACGCATAAACCCCCAATTTACGTGGGTGTGTTCGTGTGTCGTGTCGCCAGTCGTAGTCAGCTCGCCCGCCGCCTGCCGGCCTGTACCTTAGCGAACCCGCGAACGCATGCGCTATGATGCAAGTGGTTGCGAGAGGAGCGAAAATCCTCATTTGCGCTGGAGGTGTTGGCTTCCAAGTTTCGCTCCTCCAGGAGTCGGCTTCCCTGCTTTGATCGGTTTGCTCCAGGGAGGCCTACTCTAACGTTAAAGAAGCCCGGAGGAGGTCGTCCAAAAAGCTGTCGTGACTATGGACGATAGATAAGTATTAAATATTATACCTACGTTAGGATCTTTTGGTAGGCTCGAGTGGGAGCATGATGGTATCCTCTTCCCATAGGCTCGAATTCTAGACTAAGATTTTTATTTATGAAAGACCGCTAAGCCCCTTCGCACTGGCTTTACCAAAACGGGCAATTGTGCCTGACGATGATTTCCCACGTCAAGTAGTAAGACGTAAAAGGTCACGTTGCCATGATTATCGACAGCTTTCCCGTCGCTGATTTTCTACCAATAGCCGCCATGCCAAACCCATTGTCCTGCCCTGTATGTATGTACACTATGCTCCTCAAGCATCTCCATGATGCCTGTATGTATTTTCCGGCCATAAATGTCATACTCTCGCTTCCGGCCCGTGAACCCTCTTTGGCGGACCTACGTCTCTCGCCTGCTACCCATGTGAGCGTAAGAGAGTCCGGCATCCAGAAGTTATGATAATTGGCCACTCTATGATACATGCCCTGATCTAAATAATCCTGCCTGCCGCCCAAATTTTCCCCCTTGCGGTGGGTGTTGAAATATTAAACCTTGAAAAGTGAAGGCTTAGCATCGAAAACAGCATCTCGCTTCGCCGCGCAAATGGATTCGAAGGATAGCTGCATGCCGGTAGATGGTGTCGTTGCCAATATGTGCTCGGGGAAAATTGTTGCCTATGTCATCTCCTGAAAACGCCATCCTGGTATCTCGAAAATGTAATGCAGTGACCCAAAAGGTGAACCTAGCCGGGGAAAAATCATGCGCATCGTCAATTAACGTTTCGGGGACGGTCCCCGCCCCTCTAACCTAGACGCCATCCCGCTAGATTTCATTCCTCAGGAGGATCCGGGTTCGTTGTTCGCAATACCTTTCTCGAATAATCCTGATTGTCTTGTATAGTGTTAATACTCTCACGGCTCTTGTTTCCGAACTGGCTGTATAGGTTGCCAGCAAAAGGATCCATGCGAGGGTCGTGAGGCATGATCCGACTGTTTCTCCGGTTCCCTGACTGCTCATCCCAAATCGATGCCATCTCGGTCCTCGGTGTGCTCATCATTCCCGCTGAACTGCCTCTCGCACTGTTCGATCTCTCCATTGCTATCTCCTGATCGCGCCTCCTGTGGCGGAGCCAGAAAAAGATCCCGATTCCGCATATAATGGCGAGAAACCCGAGTATTCCAACTGCAATGCCAACGGCCGCACCGGTCGCAATTCCACTCCCACTCTGTGGTTCTGGCGTCGTCCCTGGTGTATCGCTGCTGGAATTCGCAGGCGCACTGGATGAAATCGTGGGAATTACAGTAACAGTCTGAAGCAGAGTAGTCCCACCGGCGGTGATCGTTTCTACGGATGTGGTCGGTGGCTGCGTGTCGGTGGTTCGCTCAGTTGTTCGCTCAGTTGTCTCTCGAGTGGGGGTAGTTGTCTCTTGAGTGGTGGTCGGTTCCTACGGTAGATTTGTCAGTATTGTTGCTGGGGTACGGGCATCTACGTTAAGATGCCGCTAGGTAACGAGTCCGAGATGACAAGGAAATTAGTCAGCCATACAGGAGCAGGAGTGGCAGAGGTGGTCTCGTCAGACGGAGTTGGGATCACAGTCACTGTGGCCAGCTCAGTCGTAGTAAACCCATTTTCTACAGTCGTAGTGGCTTCCTGGTTCCGGCATAGTTGTTAAAATGATATGTCAATCAGCTGCAGCGGCGAGCACTTTGCTACCAAACCACGTCGTTGGGCATAGGGTGAGCCCTGGAAGATTCCACGAGACCCCGTGTCTAAAGGACAAAAAAAAAAAAAAAAAAAAAAAAAAAAAAAAACAAGAGGTCCAACACTTACTTCGGTCGTAGGACGAGCTGTTGTAGTCGGCCTCGATGAGGTAGCCCCTCTCGTTCCAGCAGGCTCCGGGCCGAGAGCCATATATCCGAATAAACCATCACCTCCGCATGTCTCGGTCGGGTAGCCGGGGCAGTCCATGTTGCAGCTGCCGACGTCTGTCGTTACCGAGTCGGCAGGTTCGTAGTCGCTGCACCAACAATTATTGTTCTGGACGATAGCGAAGGCAGACCCTTGGCAGGTATCATGACAGAGTCCATTGGACTGCCATGTACTGAAATCTTTTGCCAGAGTAGCGGTTAGCCGGGTGGCGTCAAAACGGACTGAGTATGAAACTTACGTGGACTTGAAGAGGCGGTATTGAATCTAGCGCAGAATGCCATGTCAAGGGATAGTACAGGAGTTATGCTACCCATCAGGGCCACGATGGCCGTAAAGGGCAGAGTCCGCATTGAGAAAGTCATCGTGTCAAGTAGCTGGGTAGCAAGGGTTTACAGCCGTGATCAATTAGAGACGTTTTCCCTTATATCCGGGCCTTTTACCAGCTTGTCGACGTCCAGATGAATGAACGCTGACAATAGCAAGCCGCAGGGTTATAGAGTTCGGCTCGGACGAACGGCTAAGGGGCTCGAAATCTAACGCTTGCGATGGCAACGGAGCAATCCGATAGACCAGCAAGTGATCTGGGCAAATACGTCTTAGATTTCACAGAAAACCGAGCGTGTTCCTGAGTACGATGGCCATGACCAAGCAAAATTGTGGGTACTCGGACGTGGAGGAGGAGGCAGAGCAGGTGAGGTGAGGTTGTGAGCGAATGAACAGCCCACCAGGGAACACAAAGAAAGTGAGCGAGTGACAGTTTAGGTATCGGGTGTTTGGTAAAGCCGCTGATGAGACCAAAGAGTCACCCACTCTCTCGCTCGTGATAGCGAAACGTTACCGTCTCGATCTTGCACAACGCACAAAGTCGGGCGGCAGTCAGAACAGAAAAACGAGAGTCAGAATAGGAAAAGCGAAAGGAAGGAATGAAGTGGAAATCAAAGGTGTGTGTGGGAGGATTAAGCAAGTCTGGGCAAAGTCAAAGACCATTGGGGAAAAGAGAGAGAGAGCCCAGGGAAAGGAAATGCCGGTATGACAACCACCGCCAAGCCCGAACAGGGTTGGTGAGTAGATTCCCAAATTCGAGGCAGGAAAAGCTAGGTAAAGCTTAGTGGATGCAAGTGCTTCAGCGCCCGCCTCAAGAAGCTTAGGCCGTCTAGTGGACAGCTATGCACCCAGGGAGTTCCTCAGCGGTACCGATATTGTAGGACTAAAATGGTAGGTGACAGTGGTATTACACAAGTACTTCATACGAAGTAATCTATCTTACGTGGGCTGATAAACGAAAACAGAGCTCGGCATCACAATACGAGACGACACTTGGGGACTGATGAAAGCCCTTAATTGAGTTTGTAAAGCACGGCAAGAAGTCGGTTCCCATCAATTGCACTTCCTCGTCGAACATAAGGATGAGGAAATAGTAAAGCAAAAAGAAATTACTTCTTAGTACATGTAACAATCCTGCAAAACTGCAAAAGCTCCAGGACGCCGTATCCCCGGGTCTAGGGCTGGTCCTGACCACTTAAGACTACCTGCAGTTCTAGTCGAGGTCCGTCCAGCCAGCAATTTGCCACTTTGCCAGCGCTGCCACATGAATCAATTAATGCATACATTATGTATAAGATCCCCTCCGTCACCCGAGGATCTATGCAATGCAGATGCAGAGTGTAAATAAAGCGAAAGAATGTGTACGTGCTTCCAACAGGACGAGGAACAGACGAGGAACATTCACACGAAAACACCGTTCAAGGGTTTGCCAAAACAGATCTTCGTATATGATCCGGGTTGCTCGGTATTTGAAGATTCGATACGCTACCAAGCCCCCCCATAGAGCTCTAGGACGACCCACCACCAGACCCTCGTCAAGAGAGGATGTCGTCACCATCGTGAGTACTACCATTTGAAGGAAAGCTTTGCAGAAAGAGGCCAACAGAAGTCGGAAGTGCTCCATGCCCCGATCTGTTGCATCGCTTTTCGTCCAGCATGAACTGTCGATCGCACTCGTTTGTTTCCCGAAGTATATAAATCAACTCACCCAAGCCCCAACCCTTTCCGATTTTCTGTAGACAAATATCAGTCTCTTAACTCCATCTTGCTTGGAAAAGCAGTGGTATGGACGAAGGGATGTACAGTTACATTGGGCTCGTTAAATCCGAGCCTACGTCCCAATAATCCTCAGAGGTAAATATCAGATCCCACATATGAACAGACTAGATTCCTAATTAGCGAATAGGACACCCTTGTTCACAATGCGTCTATATACGTCTATGTATGTGTGTGTATCGTGCGAACTGCAACAAAACTATAATCTAATTGGCGCTTGGGGCTCCCAATTGTCCATCTCGAACCAAACGGACACATACTTTGCGGTATGAGCGAGCTGCAGCTAACTGCCGCCCTCGCATTGTCTTTGGGAATAACTCGCTCCAGTTGTCCCATACATACACCGTTGAGACGAACGGGGATATCGTTGTTTGTTGCTCGGTCTCGGCCGAATTCAAACGCGTCTCTAGTCCCTTTTCGAGCGCAAGGTCCCTCCGCGTCCGAACCACCGTGCAGCAAGCAGTGCATTTGTTTCAAAACATAAGTGTTCAGCCGAGGTTAAATAATGGACATTGATTAGGTAGCTACAGGATCGTTCAACGCAAAGAATGTCAAGACTCGAGGTTGAGCGAGTCGTCATACAGCACGGCACGGGCGGCATGCGTAACATATCATCGCAGATGTGATGACAACCCGAAGCGATTCGGCAGTCGGCTCGTCCCATTTGTTACTCGCCATCGCACGGGCTCACTGCCGTCGTTCTTCAGTGATGCCGCTTCCCGGCTGATGGCGTAATCCGGCAAAGGGTGGTTGGGGCTGCGCAACGTTGAGGCACCGTGTCCAACCACCCCTAGCAGCAGAGATATGTGTACCAGAGATATGGGATACTTTGAGTGACCATTCGCCGACATTCAACGATAAGGCTCACAGCGAGCATGACTGAAATGAGCTTAGTCGTCGCGGAAACTCCTCTCCCGATAACGGATCATAAGACAGCAACGATTATAGCTACATCTCGTAGGACAAGATGAACCTGGTATTACTACCGGCGGCCCGAGCCCAACCGAGCCCACACGGCGATTGAAGCATCATTTTCTAGAACTTCTGAAGGGTAGCCATCCCTCTCCTCATAGGTAGACCACCGGTTTCGGGTCAACCCTTGAGGCTATCCGCGGAGCATGTACGATTGAGACTACTCGCTCGTATCGAATCAACGAATCAGAATCTTACATCAGGTTTTTAGTACGGACAGGGGGGATCTCATGGATGGCTAGACAGTTCTTCAAAGTTTATTCCAGACGTGTAAGACAAGCCTGCTACAAGCATTCAGATTGGTCAATAGCATCCAAGTGAATCCTACTGTCAAGTACCTACGCGGCTAGTGTAGACAGTAGGATACTGCATATGCCGGTACCTTAATAAGCATCCTGATACTCTTGTCTCGCCTGCTCGTTAGCTACTAAGGTTTGGGCGGGAGTAAAATCGTAAGCCTGATTCTATTCCAGTTAACGTCAGAAATCATGGCTTGAGATGGCCCTTTCGGGCTACATTGTGAGGAACAATGTGACGTAGTCTGGCATGGCAGCCGAATTTCGAAGAAGGCTTGGGAGGCTTTCCAAGCCCATCACCTTCCTCCCCCAGCCACCTATTCTGCGGTATACTTATCGGGTGGAACTGATATCAACCTCAGTAATGGAGGGTGTGACAAGCGCATGTTCTGCAGGACTTGGATGCAAGCTCCTCCATGCGACTCTGGCCGACACGAGCGAAGCTAAACTAGAGTAGCACCACGGCCTTCTAACCTCCTCTTTCTCTAAAAAAGAGAAAAAGCTCGAACGACTCGCATCGTAGATTCAACCGCATATGCACGGAAAAGCAACTGAGGTTGATACTCACTTGTCTTAGCGTCTGCCGACCAGCCATCGTCACTTCGGTTGAGTGCGGGGGCGTCATTATCTCGCAGCACTAAGCCTGGATGGGATGGCTGGATGGGTTCTACTGCACATAGTGTACATATGGAGATGAACGGCCGGGGGCTCACAAGAACTGTCGACATACCACCCACTCGCTAGAGATTCTCTTTCTATAACCTTCTAGACAAGCATCTATTACAAGGGTATTAGGAAGAAACAGTCTGGTATTTCTAGGAAGGGGCGCCGGGACTTTTGCGGGCTTACGAACCGGAAAGACCCGCTTTCGCTGCCGGGGTGATCGGGGCCCATATACTATGATAGTTAGGCGTGATCGAGCGGAAAGGGGAAACGGCTTACGAATTACGGTTGGAAAGTTCAAAAACGAGGCTTCAACTACAGTGCAGTAACTCATGCTTAAGCACTTACAGTACGCAGGGGCCTTTTTGGTTACTTGCCTCCGCCAGGGCCACTATTTACAGCAATGTAAAGTTCACAAACAAAATATGTATGACAAGTTAACTTATTCCAACAGTTGACTGATGCTTATCACTATCTGAGCTGCTGCAGCTTTATTTTAAAGATAATGACCCATGTATATCCCATACAATTTTTATAGGAATCTACATATTAACCTTCAAAGGCAAACCACTGGGCCTGTGGAGGCAACTAACAGAAAATCCCACTGGACACCGTACATAAGGTGTGGCCACCCTCTCTCGTTTCACACATCTACTTTGAGCGAGTATGTTTGCTTCCCGGAGGACAACGTTGATAAAATTTCGATATTTTCTCATGATACTATTGGGGGTACAAGCGCATCTACAAGAAACGTCTAGACCGGGCTCCTTTGCACTCAGTGGGTTACGGATGGGGTCGGGCCCCATTTTCTACCCTGCGAGCCCACAGAAAATCTGCCTTTATATCAAAATAGCAACACTCTGTCTTCACAGCTCGGGCGCCAGCAGGTTCTCCGAAGCACATGGTCTAACCACGCATCAGTGGTTTAGTGGTAAAATCCATCGTTGCCATGGAGGCCTACAGCCCCTGGAAGTCGATGGGCCCCGCGTTCGATTCGCGGCTGATGCATTTTTGCTCTCCTAGTCTCTATGTACTCTCCTTTTCATGGTTCTAGACTTTCTAATATACTTCCTATATAGGGAGATACGTCCAGCGATGTCCATGGCTGCACGGAGAGGCACTAAGAATGCCTCATCGCCGAGGCGGACATAATTTTGACTGTCCAAGAAGCAGTCCTTACCACTAAGAAGCGCGAGGATGTTGCCTGCTGGATGCCTTTTCTTTCCCAGTTCATCCTCTATGTTTTTTTCTTGGCACTGGGATTAACCCTACTCCCCGGTTCGTTTCCTACCACGTATGATGGGTAAGTCTAACACCCTCGAGCGGTAGCTCTCCACATGTCAAGCACGGATTTTCTTCCAGTTGGCCAGTTTCTTGCACAAGCTGATACCTAACACGGATGTTTTTATTTCGCAAGATACTAAGTATTGATCAAGTCAGGATCTGTCATCACAACGTAAGTCGCAAATGAAGCTTGTAATCACGCCCGATTGCCCAATGGACTGTTGCTCTATGTAAAAAGCCGTGTTTATATTGTGAAACTCCGCCTGTTCCTCTTGTGTCACCTTGTTGGACCCGGATGCTGGTGAATAGGTAGGTGTCTCATAACTCGACGTGGACGGGACTTCTTGTATGGGCTGGAATTATATAGGTGTATTTTACGATCCTGTTTGAGACAATATATTGCATGGCACCAGCTCTAAATACTTAATAGGTTATGTACTTGTGGAGGACCACTTAGTAAAACTTGAGTGCGGAAGTTATATCGTTTGCTTCGCGGTCTCATGCTATGGAGCGGGCGCCTCATCGAAGCATTATACTCCTCGGAGGGCTGCTCTTAATCTGGAATAAGGAGGTAACACGCGCGTCATCAACAAGAATCTTCATTCACCAAGGCATCCTTGCAATCGAGAACGCTGGATCCCCAAGTGGTGAAAACCCAAATCCATATCTCCTAACCAAATCCACATCTCCTAACAGGCATCTAACTCGTCAATATCTCGCTTTAAAAAAAATGTCTGTTTGCCCAACCCGCGGGATACCTGGCTCGCGGAAGATACCAACACGAAACCCGGCCCCGGACGAACGCCAGTGACACCCGAACCCATGTAGCCGTCCGCGCCCGAAGAAACCACGAACCAGGCGCGAGTCATCACATTTACGAAGCAACACGCACGCGTGCATGACGCCTTCCTAATCAACCGTCCTCTCGCCTCATTTTACCTCCTTGAAGTGCTCGCGGGGGAAGACCTGGTCGGCGAGCCCGACGGACTCCGGCTCCTGCGGCTCCTGTGGCTCGCGAGGCTCTCGAAGCTCTCTACCATGGCCAGCACGCGCGTGCGCGGCCTCTCCAACCGCACGGCCTCGGCCGAGAACACGTCGCCCTCGCTGTGCTGCTCCGAGAGGGTCAGCGACGGCCGGCCTTGGCGGTCGCGCTGGGCCTCCAGCTCGGCGCCCAGCAGCTCGATCTCCTTCTCCAGCGCCAAGAGGTCCGACTCGCGACGCCCCTCGCTCCGGTCTCCGGCGGCGCCTTCCTCTTCTCTGGCAGCCGACGCCCCCCCTCCTTCCTCCTCTTCCTCAGATTCCTTCCTGCGGAGAACCCGTTTTCCCTTATCTTCTGGTGATGCTGGCGGTGGTAGTGATCTCGCTTGCGCATCACCATCGCTGCTGCTGCGCTGCTGCTGGCCCGCGGCTGCTTCTGGGCCTTCGCGGCTTCGGGGAACCACGAGCGCGCCCCCATCCTCCGCGTCGTCGTCATCCTCGGGGTTGACGAGCACGCCGCTGAGAGCGTCGTCGATCTCCGGCCCGGCATTAACAACCCGGAGGCGCTCCTTAGGCACAGTGAACATGACCTGCACCAGGCGTCGCTCGATCGCCTTCTCGATGTCCCACTCGTCGTCTTCCCCGGCGTGATCCCCGCTGGGCCCCGCCTGGGAGAAGGCGGAGGAGGAGCCCTCGCCGCCGCCGCCGCCGCCCTCCCAGGCGACGCGCCCGCCCTTCCGCCGCAGCAGGCCGCCGGCCGCGATGCTGCCGAGCCCGCCGAGCCGCGTCTCGTAGTCGGGGCTGCCGCCCTCGGCGAAGCTCTCGCGCCGCGGGCTGGCGTCGTTGCCGCTGCCGGTGGGGCTGGGCGACGGTGTGGGCCCGCTGAAGACGCGACGCAGGCTGCCGAGCCATCCGCTCCGGCGGGGCGGTTTAGACTTGCTAGGGCTGCCCGGTGGTTCGTCCTCGTCTGCGCGCTCGTCGCCTCTGTTGCTGCTGCCGCCCAGCAGCAGCGAGGGGCCCTCGGCCTGCAGGGCCTGGAAGCTCGACCGGGCCGTGTTGTAGCTCGGCCCCGAGCTGTCGCTGCTGCTCGTGCCGGCCGTGTCACCCCGGCCCTCGATCGCCGCTGCCGCCTTCGCCGCTGCCGCGACGCCGAACCCCGTGCGCAGCGCCGAGCGCGCGGAGCCGGACCGGCTAGGCGTGAGGTTGCTGCGGTTCGACTCGGAGATGTTGCTGCCCGCCTGCGAGTCGTCGTCCGCGAAGTACCCGCCGAGCGAGCGCGTCGACTTGGCGGTGCCTCCCCGCCCCGTGGGCGTCGTGGGGCCCTGACCCGTGCCTGTGCCCGTGCCCGTGGCGAGGGGACGGGGCGTGAGCCCCGAGAGCAGCGCGTCCGCAGCGTCGATGTCCGTCATCCAGCCCTGGACCTCCGGGTCCGTGGTGGGGCGCGGGCGGTCCGGGCTGGGAGTCAGTGACGAGCGGCTAGGGGTTGGGAAGGAGGTCGTGCGCTCCAATGGTGGCGAGGCGAAGGGGTCGGAGTAATGCCCGCTATCGCGGTTGGCGCCGTGGGCCAGGGTCGGCGACTCGGCAGCTATGTCGCCATCGTGCATCGGGCCGTCTTCGTCGGCTTCGTAAATCGGACCCATCGGACCCGGACCCCGCGATCCGGATGGCGGGTCGTAGTTCCCCGTTGGGGTCGGCTGGTACTGCCCCCTGGCGGCCCGGGGCGCCATGAGCTTCCTTCGTCCCTGGGGCTGCGGTCCGCCAATCCATGCGTTATAGCTGCCGTCCATACTTCTACGGCTGCCCCGCAGGCTTTCGTACCCGAATGTACGGCCTCCATTGCCGTACGCATCCCGTCCCCCGGCGTACCAGGGAAATACGCCGCCGTCGTCGCGCTCCGCCATTTCGTTGCCATCCGTTATAAAGTGCGAGTTGTCTTGGGCCAGGGCTTGGAGTTGTGAGTTGCGAATCGTCCGCTTATGCCGTAGGCGGCGGCGATACCAGAGGTATACCAGGATCGCCCCGAGGATTGCTGCAATGCCGAGTCCCAGTCCCAGGCCGAAACCAAGCCGTTTATTTCTCTCGGCCTCTGCATCTGCTGTCGCGGATGGTGCTTCACCGCTACCTGCGGCATATGATGGGTTTGTGTAGTCCTCGGTCCAAGTCATCGACGTCAAATTGAGAAACATCAGACCGTCACCACCACCGGCCGTCTGCCTCTTTGCTTTGCTTCCCGAGGACGATATGCTGTAGCCTCCATAAACCATCATTACGTTCCCTGGTAACAGGGCAGCACCGTGTCCGTAGATTCCGGGGCCAGAAGGCTGCGTCTCTGGAATTGTCCATTGCCAATCATCCTCGCCGCCATAACCCGCCCCGATTTTGAGAACCGCCAATTGTGGAGAGGCCGCCTGCGTCAGGTCTCCGACCCAGCCACCTAAGATAACCATAGCGGTGCCCTCCTCGTTAAGGACAGCCGTATGACCGGACCGGCTGTCAATGCTTTCGTATGTGCTCTTTATAGCTAGTTCGGTATTGCCGTTACCTACGCCCGCGACGCCAATATCAGACACGAACCCCCAGCTCTCCTCGGGGAGACTCCATAGCGCTACGGTGCTCATGTTTATGAAAGCGTTGCGTGTGTGGCCGCCCAGGAGCACGTAGTTCGCTTGCTGCGTGACAACGCCTGAACGGTTCGCAATCGAGGGGTAAAGACCGGTAAGCGTAAACCCGGCTTCTGGTACCGGTGGTCCTTTGCTAGTCACTTCGGTAACAACGTAATCATCCGTCTCTGAGTCTAAAGGTGCAATCCTGAGCATCTGGTTTGAGTAAGTCGCGTCCGACTGCGGCGTATTGTCGTCCCCTGAGTCGTTTGGACACATTCCGCCGTACACATACACACTCGCTTTCGACATGTCCGGTTCCAATGTCGTCGAGAAACTTAAGCTGCTACCCAAGAAGCCGGGCCCCGTTTGATTGCTTACGACATCCGGGGCGGTGACTATGCTCTGCTGGAACCATACGGAGCTGTCGCCAGTGTCCGAAGGGTCGAACGTCCAGATGCTGGACTGCTCCGCTGACGAGCAGTCACCAGCATACACAACTATAGATCCATTGTCGGCCAGCGACACACTGAAAGCCGTGCTGATGTCCCTAAGGAACGGAAGACCGGTTGATAGTGGCTGAAGTGATACTGAGGAGACCTGGACACTCGCCGAGATATTCAGTGCTAGCAAGTCCACAGAATCGTCGTGCGGCGACAAGATATAAGCAATATCCGGGGTAACGTTATGCTGTAGCGGTACTGTGTGTGGCTCCGGGATTAAGATAGTCGTTGGGATATATGGTAGAGTTTGAGCGGCGACAGGAGCCGGTATAAGCAACACGACAGCTATAGATGCTAAGCGTTCGAAGCCTACAGCTATTCGTGAAAACAAGCGTAGACCCAAACTAGGGCCGCCGTCGATAAGTGATGACACCATCCCAAGGGAAGATCGCATTGCTGTGTCTCAGACAGCTAGTACCACATCGTCCTCAGCCGCACGAAGTCATGGAAAAGCTTTGCACCTCGCGAATGATTCAGAGTCGTCTTGCGCTGCCTGTTTGCCCGAGAGCCGAGCCTTGCTTGCTCTAGTTGAGCGAGACGGCGGGACTGGCGAGGAAGATGAGCTGTCCCGCTCTCGAAGTTGTCAATGCAACACGTTGAACCAGGGTAGCAGCCCCAGGGCAGACGGGCCGTTTAGAATTAGAAGGGAGGTGGACCGAGCTGGGAATCACTGCAGGCTGTTGTGCAGATGTAAGTACGCACAATGGTGTGGCGGCCGTGCTTTGGGTCAACAACAGAATCAACCGATCGCATGAGACGAGAGAGCCTGGACATATCAACAGCGAACCAATGACCTCGAAATACGACTAAGAACAAAGTAATACTTGCTCAACTACCCATAACTGCCTATTTGAATGTAGCTAATTACCGTAACCGGCGCCTCAGCGCTTCTGTCGAGATCTCCCATAAGGCAGCTCCCGCTGTTGACAATCGGCTGTTGCGAGGACAACCATGGGACGGCTGGGACGGCGGGGACAGAGAGCCCCGCTTGGATGACGAGACAGCCAATCAGCCAATCAGCCAATCAGTTTTCCCTCTACACATTCAAGGTCGGCAAAGCTACTTCGTGCTTACAAACAAGAGCTCTACCTTCTCGGAAAATTATCAACGTAACATTACACGACTCACGAACACAGATCTATCTGCGAGAGTAATCTTGATGAGACGGGATCCAACAAGATTAGGGAATCAAGCGAATGCGGTCATCGGCATTGGAAATATAACGTGCTACAATACGCCGACATTGTCTTTGGTAATTGACAATTCCACACAACGCAGTCGACACAAGACCCCAAGCCTTCATCAAATGGTTTATCAATTAGTCTGGAGAGAATCCAGCCTCCACACCGAACAAGATGGGAAATGTCCACTAACAACCCTAACAATTTTCTAATGCTCGGGGCGTTACTGGTGTTAGTTCCTTTAGACCCCTTTTAGCGCATCAATTGAGTGAGCAACCTCCGTGCTGCCCCTTTTTGGTGACTAAGGTCTCTATGCTTGAGTAGTATTACCAGCGGGGATGGTCGTGGATTGACTCTCGAGTTTATCATACAACGCAGCCATCCCTTTCTTGGTGGCGGCCAGTTCTTTCTCGAGGTCCATGACCTGCTTGGTGAGTTCGGTGGCCTTCTTCTCGGCCTTGTCCCTGGTGGCTGCAATCCGCTGGATCTGTACGGTCATGGTATTGCCCTCGGTCTGGGCATCCTCGTACGCTTTGATTACTTCCTGCTGTCGCTTCTCTATGACATTCTTGCGGCCGAGCTCGTCCTGCAGGTCGGTAACTTCTCTCCGCAGCTTTGCGATCTCGGTGAACTGCACCCTATTGACGCTGTCCTTGTCACGGTTCTTATCCTCCCAGGCGCTGGTCCGTTCCGGAAAGCCGGGTGTTGGCACCGTCACCACGGTCGGGCGGCTCTCCATGTCCCTAGTGTACTCTGTGCCAGGACGGTCCCCGAAGGCGGGGAGGACGAAGAGCGGACCATGGCCGCTGCCCTTGATACGGTAGAAACGGGTACTTAAGTCCAGGGAGACGATCCCACGAGTCATATCCTTACTATACAATGCGTCGCCAACAACACCGCGGGCGTCATGCACCCTATCGATACGTTCGATGACCGCCTCCTTCTTGTCCAACATCTGGTGGATGAAGTTGAAGACGTCCTCTCCAGCGTTGGCCAGGATCCAGCGGTCTTGTGGGAATACGATTTCCCTGCCGGATCGTCCGTCTGGACCATGTACACTGTTGTGCTGTGCTGGGACCAGAGCCTCGTTTGCGAGGAGGTCTAAACTGTTGGCATACGCAATTTCCAGCTCGTGCATTCTGCTCACGAGATGTTGCGTGTACAAAATCCATTGACCCACCA
Source organism: Monosporascus sp. mg162 (assembly GCA_004155945.1). NCBI lineage: Eukaryota > Fungi > Ascomycota > Sordariomycetes > Xylariales > Monosporascus > Monosporascus sp. mg162. The sequence goes on from QJNY01000093.1 coordinate 14,045, forward strand.
GTGTCTTCTTGGCACTTTTGAGTGATTCCAACTCGTTGGCCTCTAGCGTGTCAGTGGGAATGATGGACAGCAAGCCACCTAAGGCGGAATACTCATGATCTAGCCGCTCGAGACACTCGTTGGCGTGCATCAAAAGAGTCAAGTGGTTTTCGAAAGGTCGAAATTGCTGTTCCGGATTCTTCTCGGCGTAATCAAGGGGTAACGAGTCTAAGGGGCAGTGGTACTGGACACCATCGACGTCGCTATTCTGTCTGATAAGGTTCGCTAGGCTGTTTAGCGGGCGCTGGTGGTCCTTGTCGAGACTGTCGTAGTGGACCTGCAGGTTATTGAGCCAGTCAAACGCTTCATCCTTGGTAAACTTGCGCGTGGCACCTTCGACATTCTCGTTGTCAATCTCGCCTGCTTCTCGGGATGGGTTGATCTGGGAGATGAGCACAGCCAGTGATTGGGCATGTTGCTTGAGAGCTAGGAGAGTCGGTGGCCGACCAGGCGTCGACAGATAGCTACAGTTGGCATGTTCGAGCAGTTTCAGATTGCCTCGGTTCAAGAACGTGTAGTTAGAAGAGTAAGGCATAGCCCAGTGGTTTGCTGGGATGTAACCATCCTGTCCGTCGTGAACCTCGGACACGAGGTCGTTCGGAGGGTTTGATGTCATGATGCGGACGTGGGAGCTCAGTTAGCAGCCTCGTCGACGTATTGCCTTAGGGCGGGATATTACAAGTCACCCTGAAGAAAGACGGATGAGAATAGGACGTTGAGTCTTGGGATAAAGGAGAGAGACTGATGAGATTACATCTTTGACTAGGCATTTTTACTTCAGTGAGTCTTCTAAAGGTAGCAACAAGGCCATTCTTGATATGTAGGAATGCTAGAACAATCCACCAGATGACTGCAAACGTTCTTATGCGGACGTCTGAAAGACAGAATTTGGCCGGATAAAGATTATTTTTCAACGAAACTGCTGGGGACCATGTGTCGAAGCCTTCCTTTGTGTCGATGGCATGAGACAAGGGCTTGGCAGTAACGTTCGCAGGAATCCCGGATTGGGAGTGCCATCTTCGCAAGCACGAACTTGACCTGACTAATAGCTCCCTCAAACCACGAATTTTAAGAATACTGTCCGTTTTAGCATGACTGTCTTAGTTATTTTAATATGAACAGGCCATAGAGTAGACGGGCTTTGTGGTACCCAGCTGGACGGCCCTTTCAAGGACGTTTTGGGGTAACGCCACGCTCATAAAACAAGTTCGAGCAGGGTACTCAGCAGGCACAGAACCAATTTTGCGCTCAACTATCGAAGCCCGAGACGGTATCCCATATTCCCAATTATAGTTGCTGTAGGTCTATTAGCACTACACTGGAACATCTTGCATGGATCAAGCATGCCGATCTGCGAATTTCACCGATCACTGCTACATGCGCACTGGAATACGAAGCATAATAGCCAGAGCTATTACGTCTGGGCGGCCTCTTATGCCAGGCATGCCAGGAAATCTGATATCGTCTTGGCAAGATGATGCATGTGGCATAGTGCCACGAGGGACACACAAGCCACGGCTTCTTGGCCGGCATACGAGAAATCATTATGTAGTTTCGGGTTCCACTGCATGCATATTGGACAGGGACACAATCACAAATTCCAGCGGCGCCAGTTAGCGTAAACTCAGAACACGGGGAATCTGAGAGATCGGCACGAGTTACGTACGATCGTACAAAGCAATTGGGCGTATTATAGCGTCTAATGCGGAGAATTCCCAAGCCGGGCTTTCAAGATTGTTTCTGTAATGAATCATCATGGTGGCCTCTTTCCACAACGGCTTATCGTGAGACACATCAACAACGATTCTTGTCTTAGAGTGTGATCGACAACTTCTTAATAGCCTAATGGCCTATTGACCATGTGTACATCAGTACACATAATAAAACTGGGGACTTACAATGTATCACTCGTATCCACCCCAGAGCCCTAACTCTAAGCAATCACCGCCTTCTTGGCTGACGCTATCCATATGTGTAAGTAGAAATGATATCGTAATTTTACCGAATCGGCGTTGCAGCTTCTTTACAGCCGCTTTAGCTGCTTCGCGATAGCTTCGCAACCCTGGTTCCTTAAAAAAAAGATGGGTTCCTTTTAACCGAACGTTTCCGCCGTTTAGGGGGAGGATAACGAGGATTTAACGTTCGTACCTAAGGACTTCGGTTTCGTTCGCGATATTATAGGCGGAAAGATTATCGTTAGGAATACGTTACCGCCGTTGTCCTTTTTAAACGAATTATAGCTTAATCCAGTACTTAATTAGCTTAGTTAGGGCCCAAAAAAACGTTTTACGAAAAACTTTAAAAAGGTTAAAAACTTGTAGAAAAATTTGCAGAAAAGTAACTTTTTAAAAAAGCTGAAAAAAAGAATACGTTTACGGAATTCGGGCCTTCGAATGCGATAAAACGTTAAATCCATTAAAATCTTTATAACTTTACTTTTTTTTACGTAACGGAAAACAAATTCGTAATCGAACGCCTTGCCGTTTTGAAGCTCGTATACGAAAACCTTACTGCTAAAATGAAGTTACGCATTAGCGATTAGTTATAAAAAAAAGATACGATAAAGGCAAAGTATATAAAAGAAAGGAAACGGTAAATGCAATATTTGGTAACAATCTTATTCGAAACGAACGGTAATGGAAAAACTAAAAAAGGCATTTTTTTTTGTCTGAAAAGAAATAAAAGGCGATTTTAAAAAAGGATCTTAGCGTAACGTAATTTCGTAAAGAACTTTTCGTTAATAAGGACTTATATCGTACCGTTTTCGTTAAAGAAGCCGTTTCGGGAAAATTTATTAAGGAAGCCGGTAATAAATCCGATCTGCCTAATAAAAATAACGTTAGCGATAAAACTGCAACTTTAAGAGAAAACAATAATAAGGCCGTAAAAAAGTTGAAATCTTTTAAAGTTAAAGCGCGGGTAAGTAAATTCGACCTTGATATTAACGTAAAGCTATCGGGCGATAAAGAAATAAACTTGTAACTTACGGTACTTTCGTTTTAAGTAACGGAAAAGATGCCGTTTCTAGTTAAGCGGCAAAAAATTTCGAAAAAGAATTTAACCGAAGATAAAGTTATCGCGATAAGTGTTGCACAAATCCGGGTCCTCTGGGCAGGACACCTGAAGGCAGGTGACAGGCCAGGACACCTGCAGACGGGTGACAGGTCAGGTGACCTGATCTATGTATTTAGCTCGCTACTGAGATTGTCCTACGACATCTCTCTCTTAAGAATATCATCTTCATTTCCCATCAGAAAATCGTCTCACAATAAGCTTTTACGGTTTTTAAGATTTTAACCGGGTATAGGGTTTTGAAAATATAAAGAAGGTAATAAGTTATTTCGTTAATAATTTTACGGATAATATTAAGGCTTTTAATTTTTTAATAACTTATGCGATATTTGAGAAAAAAATGAACTTTGTAATATTTAACAGTTTAAAATCGAAGGAATAGAAATTAACGTACCTAAAAACGTTAATCGACGGGATCTGATAATAATAACCGAGATAACTATATAAATTTGTATATACGGAAAGGTTAAAATAACGAAAGTTAATCGCTTTAAAAAAGTTATAAAAATCGAAGAATTTAAAGAAATTATTGAAAAAATTAACGTTTTGCAGGTTTTAAAATTATGGCAATAGCTTTACTTATATTCGCGCTCGAAATTAACTTATTTTTTCGCGATAAATCGTGATTAAAAATATATATCATAATCGTTTTCGAAAGGCGAATTAATTAATGTAAAAATTATTATATATTTTTTATTGCATTATTAAACTTTATTGCTTAAAAAGTTTAATATTAAATTTTATTATGCGTTAAAATTAAAAGGCCCTAAAAGGCTTAATTAAAAGGCCTAATTAAAAAGGTTATAACGGCCTATTAAGTTAAAAACATTCGAATAAAAGCTTTGCAAATAAAAAGTTATTTTGTAACAGCTTTTCGAAATACCTGATTTCTTTGAAATTTACATATAAATTAACAGTTTTTCTATATTTAAAAAAACTTTATCAAAACTGTTGCATACAATTATTACTCCCAACCTAATGCTTAACTACTTTTAATTTCTTCCCTTTCTTAACACATATACTTTTCTACAACGTAATACATTTTTTTACAAAATAACGCGTTTTTTATCAAATTAACATACGTTAATTATCGTTAAAAATTATCGCTATATACCGTTAATAACTCCGCCACTGCCTTAAAGCTATCCGCCATCGTATATCATAAAAAAGCCTTCCGTTTAACTTTAAAATAACGTATTAATACTGTTTTTCGAAAATATCCTTTTTAACTTTTATAAGTTCTTATTTTTCATTTATATCCTTTTTGCCGTTTTTTTAAATAAAGTTATATAAAGCATACGCAATATATACGAATTGGACTTATAATATTAAGCTATATTCGGGCGCGGAATACCGTATAATCTTAAACTTCTTTTTTAGCATACCGAATATTTATTTTACAATAACTTTAATTTTCGAATAGCATAAGTTATATAATTTTTTTGCCGTTTACGGTCCTTTTTAACCCAACCGCTACTCCTAAAGATAATATCTAATCGCCGGAAAAAGTACGATAATTCCCGTTCGACTGCCGAAGCTACTATTAACCAAATAAAACCAACCTGGCGGTACTTTAAAGTTTCGCGAAATAACATCCGCGAAAAGCTTAAAATCATACATAAAACCTTAAACGCCGGCTAATACGTAACTAAAAGTTCCATTACGTTTTACAACTACAAATACGTTTTACAAAATAAAACCTTTGCAATTTCGCTATCCGTATTACTTGCTTTACCTAATAAAAACGTAAAAATAAATACCATTAACTGTTCCGATATACCCGTTAAACTATTTTAACTTAAGGTCCAGTTCGATCGAAAACGTAAAATATTTCGCATTCGGTTATTTTACGAAAGTACGAAAAAACGTTATTATATACTTAAAAAGCTGGCGTACGATAAAATAAACAATATTTTACAAAATAAGGAACCGATTAACCGTATTCCTTTACGTTTCGTTAAAGGCTATAATATATAAGAATATTATAAACCTTTAAGCAGCAAAGGTATAACGGATATTACCAAAATCAATACGATCTTAAAGCTATTACAACAATAAGAAAAATTAAAGTTTCGTTATACGGAAAAAATCTTTAAACTTCCGATCTAACCCATTTAAAATTATTTCCGCAAACCTTCGTAAAGCTTTAGAACCTTCCGGATTATAAGTATTTCTTTCCGTTATAGGTAGGTATCGCCGATCCTTCTTTTTTTTCATTTTAACCTTTCGCAATATACGCAAAACCCGTATGACAGCGAAAATAATCGCCGCACGCCGAATACGTTCCTAAATCGAGATCTCCTCCATATTCTACGGCTTATAACGATAAAAATGGCTTCGAATTAATGGATTTGTCACCCTATAGCTTTACAATACGAAGATGGCGCTTTTTAAGCGACTGTTGCGAACAGTCGCTTAGGAAACGCCATTTTCGTTGATTTCTGCCACTTATCTAAGCCATTCTAGGGACTCCGATAACTCCGGGCGAAAAGATACATTGCTTTGAGTATGAAGGACATATTTGCGACAGCTATTACGAAAACTACACCTAAAATGGACTAGATTCGGTATTTAGCGTCTTGGCTGAGTCTTTTCTGCCAAGAGGGGGTGGTCAATAGGCCATTAGGCCACTAATTTGTGCCCTTAAAAGCGTTGTCGATCACACTCTTATTGAGATATGTTAAAGGGGAACAGGTGGCTAGCTCCTCTTCGGTGAGAAGGTCGAATGAGGAAGGGTCAAGCCATGCTCTTGTCCTGGTTTATGGTATTATCGATGGGAGATGGCTGCATAGACACATATACTTAGAGTTCTCTAACTAATGCTTGGCAACACTATTGATCTGCTTAAAGGACAGTTGGATAGGGTGATAGGTCAGGTCTGAGCTGCCCATAGTCTAGCGCTGGCGATACACGTCAGTGATGTCACAAAACTCCAAAGCCGGCCATGTCTATTGGAACTGGATCAAAACAATTAAAATGGGAGAGCTTACGTTTCTTGTGTCGCGCTGTACACCGTTGCGCTCTTCTTCAATTCCATATTGCAACCATCTCTCATTCGTTGCAGGTCGCGCTGCTGTTACATATAGAAGAGTTTCACCATTCAAGCGCCCACATTCAAATTTAATCTTGTTTCCTTAGCTGCTCCCCGCTGTGGGCACGAATTATCGACCCCGGCATTAGTCCATCTCCCCTGCCAATCCCCCGGTCAAATCGTCAGGGACCCTGCAATAGGCTTCCTTCAGCGGTGAATGCTGGTACTACCCTGGGACTTGAAGCTTTTCAAGGCGTTAGGAATCCTTGGAGGCTTACATGTGCCATAGGGAGTTTGCAGCAGCACCAATTTTTGGACCCTTTGGACTTGAGGAGGTGGGGAGACATACCTGAAAACCAGATCTGAACCGACAAGGGTAGGTGTCAGCCAAGCCATCGTCATACCCGCTGTCCTTTTATTTATTTTCCAAACCCAGCTAAAAGTCTGCATTTAGACAAGCTGAGAAACAACCGACTCGCTTACTTCCCTACTTAGTTAACAATATCCGTTGAGCTTCCTCTTGGTCCACCTGTCAAAAAGGGTCTAGAGGCTAGACATATTGAGGCTCAGACAGACCCCTACATATCTCCTCTCGACCTCTCTTTCTCCTTTCTCTCACCCTCTCGCCTTTTCAGTTGTTCGTAAGGCGCGAGAACCGCGCACTGCATTGGGCTGGGATTGAGGTACATTACCTGAGAGGCGAAGGATCGGTCCATTCGACCGCGGTGACAGTGAAGCAGTGGAAGTAGCAGGAACGGCTTTAGTGGCACACCCGGTTTTTCAACCTTACGATCTCTCGATTAATTTGTCCCGGGTTCGCTGCAGTTTCATCACTTCATCAGAACCAAGGGACAAAGGCAGCAGACACCTCTCGAAGCAGCAACGCAACTCGGAATACTAAACATTCCAAATCAGCAGGGAAGATCGATTGAGGCAATCTACAGTACGATTTCAACAATATGGATTTAGAGGAGGATCCCAACCAAGGGTCGGCCCGAGAGGAGCAGAGCGATGCTTCGTTGTCAGGTATAGTAGTTGATAATGCGCCCATTCTAAAGCTGCAGGTCTAACATATGTGTCGGGATAGGCTTGGTCTCTACACTGATCCCCACTGCCGCCATCGCCGCCATCTACCTCATTATTTTCCTAATTCTACGCAGGAGTCATCGCCGTTACTATGCCCCAAGGACTTACCTTGGTAGTCTAAGGGAGAGGTAAAGCCACCGATTTTCTTGCTCACTCTGGGCTAAGCTGATACTCTTATAGTGAACGATCCCCGCCTCTGCCAAATGGCCTATTCAATTGGTTCGGATCATTCTGGAAAGTCCCTGATATTCATGCTCTTCAACACCAGTCTCTCGATGCTTATTTCTTTCTTCGATTCTTACGCATGCTAGTTGTCATCGCTTTCGTGGGATGCTGTATACTCTGGCCCATTCTCTTCCCCGTCAACGCTACGGGTGGCGGTGGCCAGACGGAGTTATCGATCCTGGCTTATTCCAATGTCGATAACAGACAGCAAAGAAACCGCTACTATGCCCACGCTTTGGCGGCTTGGGTATACTATGGTTTCGTCATGTACTTGATCTTACGCGAATCCATCTACTATGTCAACCTGAGACAGGCGTTCCTTCTCTCACCATTCTACGCCAACCGTATCTCGTCACGGACCGTGCTCTTCGTTTCCGTTCCGGAGCAATATCTTGACGAGGCACGTCTACGAAAAGTCTTTGGCGACTCTGTCAAAAATGTCTGGATTACCGGCGACACCGAAAACATTGATGACTTGATTAAAGAGCGTGATAAGGTCGCGATGAAGCTCGAAAAGGCTGAAGTGAAACTGATAAAGCTTGCCAATGCCGAACGCCTTAAGGCGATTAAGAAAGGTGGCGCAGATGAGCGGGAAGAGGTCCCTATGGATGCCGAGCCGGGCAGCGTCGCAGCTCGCTGGATCCCGAACAAGAAGCGACCATCTCATAGACTCGGGTTCTTAGGACTTGTGGGTAAGAAAGTCGATACCATCGAGTGGTGCCGGACGGAGTTGGCACGTCTCGTACCTGCTACGCAAACGGCTCAGGATACCTACCGTTCAGGGGAATACAAGAAGGTACCTGCGGTCTTCATCGAGTTCTTCACGCAAGCCGAGGCGGAGTCGGCTTTCCAAGTCCTAGCGCACCACCAGGCGCTGCAGATGAGTCCCAAGTATATTGGAGTCACTCCTCCCGAAATCGTGTGGTCATCTTTGAAGGTGTCTTGGTGGCAAAGAGTCGTCCGGAGATTTGCAGTCATTGCTTTCGTCACTGCTCTTGTCATTTTCTGGGCCATACCTGTTGGTGTTGTGGGCGTCATTTCGAACGTCGACAACCTCAGGGGTATCTTTTTCTTGACATGGCTGAATCAAGTCCCACCTGCGATTATGGGAGTCATCACCGGTCTTCTGCCCTCGGTGGCAATGGCTATTCTCATGTCTCTCGTACCTGTCATCATGAGATGTGAGTCAAGGAGGTCTTCCGTCCAGCTCAGCGACTTTTACTGACACAAAAGCAGTATGTGCCAAACTCGCCGGAGAGCCGTCCCTATCGCGGGTGGAGCTGTTCACCCAGAATGCGTACTTCTCCTTCCAGGTCATCCAGGTGTTTCTGATTACGACGATTACATCGTCTGCCTCCGCCGTTGTAATGGAAATTTTGAGCCATCCAGAGCAAGCTACGTCGTTATTGGCAGAGAACATCCCCAAGGCTTCGAATTTCTATATCTCTTATTTCTTGGTACAGGGTTTGACGATTGCGGCCGGAGTCATATCACAAATCGTTGGATTCGTCATCTTCAATATTATTTACAAGTTCCTCAGCGGCACACCACGGGCCATGTACACGAAATGGGCAAACCTCTCCGCCATTTCATGGGGCAGTGTGCTTCCGGTTTATACCAACATTGCCGTCATCAGTCAGTACATCCGCTGCATCTTTCTGTAACCTCATTACTAACTAGCACAGGTCTCGTGTATGCATCCATTGCTCCATTGGTTCTGGGGTTCGCTTTTATCGGTCTATCCTTGTTCTACCTTGCTTGGAGGTACAACGTGTTGTTCGTCACAGACACCGGAGTCGATACGCGAGGGCTGATCTACCCGAGAGCTCTGAAGCAACTGTTCGTCGGAATTTACATATCGGAAGTCTGTCTGATCGGTCTCTTCGCTGCGTCAACCGCCTTCGGACCAATGGCACTGATGATCGCTTTCCTCGTCTTTACCGCCCTATTCAATATTACTATCAATAGTGCCATTGACCCTCTACTATACAATCTTCCTAGGACCCTAGCGGCCGAAGAGGACAGCCTGCGCCTGCAAGCTTCGGCAGAAGGCCCTGGTAAAAACGGGCTAGGTAATGAGAAGACGTCGTCGGCCGGTACCGCGGCGGAGGGGAAGGAGCCGGGGCTGATATCGAAATTTCTCAAACCCTGGTCGTACTGCGATTTTTCAACGCTTCGCAGTTTGGTGCCGAACGATGCCGTCGATGTCAAGAACCTCTACACCAACGAGATTGAGCGTGATGCTTATTATCCACCTTCGGTCGCCAGCAGTGCGCCACTGCTCTGGATCCCCCAAGATCCCATGGGGATCTCGAAGCAGGAGGTCCGCGATACCGGAAAGGTGATTCCCATCACAGATGAGGGCTGCACGCTGGATGATAAGAACAAGTTGGTGTGGGATACCGAGACGGTACGCCCGCCCTTATGGGAGGAGAAGATCTACTACTAAGCGCAGTATTCGAGCGGGGCATGTTCGAAGTCTCCAATGGACTTCTTCAAGTCGACAAACCGTTTTGTATATCTGTGAGAGGTGGTCGTCTCTGTTCCGGCCATGAATACTGGTGCTTATTGTGATTCAGAATTGGGGCTGGGTGTGGTGGTGTAACTGAAAATCTGAGTTATTATACCCCTTCACAAGGTGTCTGCGTTGAAATTGTATTTTACCTTTTTAATATCTCCTAACTTAATACTGACCAAGGACGATGATATCTTATTCTCCTGTTCGCTGCTTTACCAGGTGCTCTGGCTATGGTATATTTATTATCTTCTAAACCCCGATATTCTATAATTTCCGAGACTACTGCTCTCAGGTACGTTATGCTTGCTTAAAACTGCGAGATCATCCACCGGTTCAACTCCTGAACTGCACGTTAGATGGTAAGTTGGCCGTTGCTTACTGGGGCCGATGTAGAGGGGTAAACATTGCCCAAATGGTAGAAGGTATTGAGATCCAAGAAGCTACCCTTTTGACCGCCAGTCTGCAGACCTTTCTGGCAGTTGCAATACGTCCCCGACAAACTGGACCCCCATGGTTATGCACTAGTCGGGGATCGGGTCTTGGCGCTGTTATCGATGCGTCTATCCCGCAAATCAGAGCTCGCTTCGAGGTCTGGTGACGTTCCTTCCCCAACCATAGGTCTCCAGCCTATACTCCCGCCGCCTTCTTCCCTTCAGCCAGCAACGCCGCCGCCACCCCATATCCTGATTTAGACCAAACCTGCAGTCCAGACGGACGTACATATATTGACAAACCACATAGCTATTGATTCAATCATCATTTGTGCAGTCATTGGTCGGCCTGCTTACCTTTGCTCTTTTGAACATTCAAAGCCTACATTCTCTTTCTCATTATAGTTTACTACCGATCATAACGTACGTAGGTAGAATTGACCTTCCATCGAACGCAAGTTTAGAGCCTCTCACCCCCTCTCCGAAGTAGAAGAAGAAGAAGCGAAAGCCCACGATGAGATTCTCCACCGCCTGCGTAGCGACCCTGTCCGCTGGCGTCGTCTCGGCCGGAAGCTGGTTCGCCGGCAGCCAGGACGTCATCGTCGGCGAGGCCACCAAGGTCCCCGGCGACTCGCCCCTCGAGTTCTGCGATAGTGATCACAGCAAGGACATCGTCCACATCGACCAGGTCGACCTGCTACCGAATCCTCCAGAGGCGTACGTCTTCCCACCAGCTCTGCCGCGATGCGTTTACGCATCTGGACATAAATGAACTGCCCGGATACATTCCATACACTCAATAGTCATCTCGGAGGGAGATGAGGTCGAAGATGAGGCTGATCAACTAATTGGTGTGCAGGGGTGCCGACCTGGTCATCCGGGCGACGGGGACCGTCTTGGAGACGATCGAGGATGGCGCCTACGTCAACCTCGTCGTCAAGTACGGCCTGATCCGTCTTGTCAACACCAGGGCCGATCTGTGCGAACAGGTCTCCAACGTCGACATGGAGTGCCCCATCGAGAAGGGCGTCCTCTCCATCACGAAGACGGTCCAGATCCCCAAGGAAGTGCCCCCGGTACGTTATCATCATCTCTGCGCCGTGCTGGCGGAGTTCCGTGCTGACGGTGTTGACAGGGAACTTACAACGTCCATGCCGAGGTTGTTAACAGAGATGGCAAGCCCATCACCTGTCTCGAGGCCACTGTCAAGTTTGGCGGCAGCAGGTCTATGGGCGATTTGTAGACGGGGCAATCAATCCTCTAGGGTGCTTTCCGATTCCGGCTTGCATTTGCTTTTCAAGGGTCCTCTAAGGCGCAGTTTCACGATGATGATGGAGATACGCGGCATCCTTTGGCGGACACGGGGACCTTTGCCCTCGGGCCTTGATTTGCGTTGATTGGGCGTCTCTTGTTTTCTTGGTTCGCATTCAATAGTACCATACGGCAACACGGGCGAGTAAGATGTAATTGATGGAGAATAGCATTAGTTTCACACGCATACAACGATATCCCTCGAGGGCTTCTTGACGTTCCGAAAACTCGAGTTGTGTTCCCGTCGTCGCATAATCTCTATAATGCAATGCTTAAAAATGCTACAGTCGTTGTACTGAACGTTTGAAACGCGGCCAGGGGAACTGACAGCCCACAGTAAGTACATATACGTAATGACGCCTGCCCGAACGTCCCTCCGCTTTACTCTCCGAACAGACGCCGCACCCTCCTTAATACGCTGTCCTTCTCGGGGTCGTATGGGTGATCTTTGCTCGGGATCTCGAGCACGGTGGGGAAGGCGGCCGTGTACGTGTCGATTCGATGTCTGATCCTGTCGGCGACCTGGTCTCTCATCAAAGGTCAGACTTGAAACCAGCCATCCCTTCTTCTCTCTGTTCCTCTTTGAACAACTCCAACGTAGGTAGTGAGTAAGTGGACTAAGCAAAGCAATACGCACATGCTGGTTGATCAGGACGATGCCGATGTCCTTGCGCTCGGTCGTGAACCGCTCGAAGGCGGCCTCGATGGCGGCCGTGTCCGTCTTGCCGTCGACGACGAGGAAATTCTTCTGCGAGTCCGGCGGGTTCGTCACATGCTATCCGTCCCGTGCAGATGGCGCGTTAGTTAACACCCGGCCATCCATCTCTGAAGTCCCTGGCGAGAACCTCCTCCTCGTCCAGCGGAGAGCTCAATTAGAATGAAGAGGGGTGTTTTTGGTTGCGCATGCTTACACCGATTCCGGCGAGGAGGAGACCTGTCACCGAGTCCTGGCAGCGAGACAGATGGTTAGCCGGGGGCCGAAACATCGGCGGGAACGCAGCGAGGGGGGGCCTCGCATACCTCGTCTCCGATCACCGCTAGGAACTGTCTGTCTTTGTAATCTGCCTGAGACGCCGCCATGGTGACGCGATTGCAACCGGGGGGATCTGGAGGGAAGGTTTCAGGCCGGATGCGGAAACGTGCCAGTGGTCGTCCAGTCCGGATGTCGAAGTGCGGTTATGGAAGTGGGTAGGGTAGGGTGAGGCGGCACCGAGGCGGCGAGGCGGATGGAAATGTATGTGCCTCGTCGACGAAAGTAGCGTAGGTACTGTAAGTACAGTAGGTATAGAGCACTGGCTGCTGCACCCGTCTATCTACATACGTGGGTAAGTTCGGGGGAGCTTGAGCTGCTACGGGTATATAGGTGTACTGTAACCTTGATTAATTACATATTACAGGGGCTAGCAGTACTGGGTCGTTAGCGGCCTCGTCCACTGGACAGTCACCGGGATGATACAGTAAAGGCTGCAACTGGAAGGTCAGCCTAACCCCCGCTGTACCGCTTAGGTACACGGTTGCCTAATGCGGACAGCTTCCAGCTAAGTTAAGGCATTCCCTAGCGTCAGTCGCTGGAGGAATTTTAGTTAATGGGGCCTGTTTAGTAGCAACGACCCTATCCCATTCTAGATTCCGAGTCAACAAAAAGAAAAGAAAAAGTAAAAGTAAAACACGACGACAGAAACAAAACATCAACCTTAGTGCTGGGTACTGGGTGGGCGAACGCAAAGGCCGAGTTTGGGACCCTTCAACCTCCTTACCCTGCGGAAACCTAGACGGCAAAACGGACAAGTCATTCGCGAAGGGATCCTCTCGCACATGAGGCTGAAATAAACGTAAGAAAAAGTAGTTGTCGTCATCACGCAGGCGGCGGCGGCGGCGGCTGCAACAGCATACGACATACAAGACAAACCCGTCGCGAAGACGACAAGATGCCACGCCTCGTGCGACGGAAGCCCCTGGCCGACCGCGTCAAGGCCATGCTCAACCCCATGGACTTCCTGCTGTGGCTGTCCGAGGAGATCGAGACGCGCGACTGGGACTCCAAGCTCGTCGGCACCCAACTTGGCCTGGTCATGAACTTCGCCTTCCTGCTCGCGAGGGCGAATAGTGGCCGCTCCCGCGCCAGAGATCCCGTCTTCGAGGACGGTGGCAGTTCCGGCTTCTTGACCTTTTTCGTGAGTTACCTTTACCCTAGACTTTGTTCTGTGAAGCGAGACGCCGATAGTACTAACCGTGACGATGCCATGTCTTAGATCGGTTCGCTGGCCTGGTTCCTCATCGGCTCGTCGCTGGCGAATGCCATCTACACCATCACTCGATCCCGGAAGTATCGACTTTTCGAAGCGAATGTCGAGAAGGGTCCAGAAACCCCATCCGCGCGCCGCGTGCGCGTTCAGTCATCTCCCGTGTCGTCCTCGCCCCTGCGGATCGTGGCTGATCTGATGAGCCCCGAGACCGCCGAGTCGAGGGCCCATCCGGATAAGACCCGGGACGTCTGGGAACTCGCCGTCTGGGACCCGTTGCCAATCTGCTTGCAGATCTTCTGTCTATTCAGCCCCGGGCACGTCCTTGCGTACATCTTATTCCTGCCGCTGACGCCTCGGGACCCGAGACCGAGTGTCACCGTCTTCAACTGCCTAGTGTTGCAGGTTATTCTCTCTGTCCAGATGATGCTCCTACAGTCGAGATTCTCGCAGCAGAATAAGGACACGTCTATCCTCCAGAAGGAGGTGATGCGCGAGTACGATACTAAATTCGTGCATCCTCGCCTATACCCCACCGTTAGGGATGTCGCGACTCAGTTGTCTGAACACGACGCAGCCGTCGAGGTTGGCACGCCCACCGTTCAATTGCGCAGGGGCTTCCAAACACGGCCGAATCCTAACTACGTCAAACACATCGACCCGGAGGGCCTGAGTACGCCGCAGGCTAGCAACGTCCAAAGCCGCGGGCTGTTCACTCCGCATGCGTCCACGCGGCCATCATCAGACATTTTTGGCAGCAGCCTTAAAAGCCGGCCTGCCGCTGTGCGAAGAAGTACGCCTGGACTTCCGACGCCCATGAACCCGAATCCGGCCCGGACGACGACCACGACGTCAACGAATACGGGTAATGGAGGCTATCTAGGTGTATATAATCACCCTAACTCGCCGATCAAGAAAGCCCAAGGTCTGGGCGAGCTCCAGTTCCGATCACCTCGCAACAACAAAGAGATGGCCCAGCTGGAGCAATACGAAGCATACAAACAGAGAGAGGGCAGCGCAAGTCCGGTGAAGAGCACGAGAGCCTCATCTCTGAATCAACAGGCGTGGGATAGACCACAGCAGCAGCATTCTTACGAGAGGTATCCTTCTATGTGGGGGCGGTAGGAGATATGCGGTCAGTGAGTGGTCATACATACCTTAGGCTTGTTCATATTGTTACGGGAGTCATATCGGGAGAGGCTGGTTTGCTTGCTCATTGCTGTACACGGTAGGATTGAAAGGGGAGACTGACTTTTTATTTGCAACGGCGTTTATGTGAATACCCAGTTACAGATCTAATGCACAACAAGCTGCCCATTACCATCTGCAGCAACGTTCGACAATGACGGTGTCCCTGTCGAGCGTGGAAATAGCCCTGAACCCTAATGTTTGATGCCCCGTTTAACAGTCACCTCTCGTTTTAAATACTTAGAAGGAAGGCCAGATGGATTTCAAGACCTACATGCTAAGCAGGTAAGTTAGGACATGCATATTGTTTCCACCCTCAATACGAAACCTAATATGCTGCAACTTCCGATGCCCTCCTGCCTCCCTTCTGGACTGGCTGACCTCTCTCTGCATCCGACCCTTCCCTAGCTTAATAGTCCGGGCATGGTTCACCCTGATAGAAACTGACATCAACGGCGGTAACCAGTTGTGTTGGTCCTGCTAAATACCAGGCTGGCCGGTCCCATCCCTTTCCCAGTCCTGCATTACGTTGCTTGTTTACCGCTTCTTCTCAAGCGTACCCCCTGCTTTTCCCATACTTCCTACGATACTTAGTCGACTCCTCAATGAGTAAGGAAAACATCGCTATTATCTATAAATAACTCATAGATACATATGCTTAATCTTCACTCGGGAACGAGCCAACGGAAAGCTACACCCTCCCTCCTGGCCAACACTGGGCTCGGACATCCCTTCGCCAATATCGCCGGCTGAGCCAACCAAGATGGTACTGCGCCGGAGCTCCTCGCCTCCTCGTAGACAAGCCAAGACCCTCACCGGCTTCATCAAGAGCAAGCTGTTCCCGTCCAACAGGCCCGACCAGGGCGGCACGCTGCGCCCCAATGCCGAGACCGACTCAGCATACAATGACCTGCGTATCGACCCGGACCAGCTAACGGGATTCAACCCTCCCAAGGACAAGCCCCTGGCCTCGGAGCTGCTGTTGCCGAAGGGGAGAAAGAGTGGCGATAACAACAAGGATGACCACGAACATAGGAGCCAGCGCTGGGGGACTCCGCAGAGGAGTCATCCAGACTCCCGCTTCATCGAAGACCTCGACGGCTACGGAAGTTCCTCTGCAACCAGTGCAACGAGCCCGCTTCCTGCGAAAAAGCAGCGGGGGTCAGGGAAGGGGAAGGGCAAGGGCAAGGGTAAGCTGTTCGATCAGTTTCCCGTCCCTCCGAAGACGGCATCGACCCCCGAGCTCGTATTATCGCCACCGCCTCCCGAGCCGCGCATTACTACGACGTCGGAGATCCTGCGGGCGAAGGAGGAGGCCCGGAGGCAGCGCCGCAGCCTCAAGGAGAGCGGCGACTGGCTCGGCGTGCAGGGCGCCGACCCCTGGACCGGCGAGATGGCCGTACTGACCCCCACCGACACCGTCAGCTCCGACACGACGCCGGCCTCGGCCAGGCGCCTCCTGGCGGGGCTCGCGAGCCGCAGCCGCGCCGCCGGCGCCGAGTACAAGCGCGCCCGGGACGTGGAGGCCGAGGGCCGCGACCGCGTCCGGGCGGCCCGCGAGCTCGCCAAGCTCGAGAAGATCGAGCGCCTCAAGGAGGACGCCCGGGACCGCCAGGCTGGCGCCCCGCGCAGGTGGGTGCAGCGCAGGGAGCACTGGTCGACGATCGCCGAGCCGAACCTGAGTCCCATCGCGCAGTCGATCGATAGCAGAAACAGTGAGTGGTAGCTTACTTACTATTGTGTCAAAAGGGGGTTCGGCGGCTAACTAGCTACTCCCGTTTCTACTAACTTAGATGTGGAGGGAGATGGCGCCCCGACGAAGGCGATTCCTAATTTCTCTCGGCCTACTACTAACTCGAGGGAATCACTCGGACAAGGGGAGGAAGTCATTCAGCAGCCTGCACATGTAAGAAACCAGTCGACGGATACGATTATCCATAACACGCTGGATGGGCCTAAAGCGACGCCAGAAGAGAGGCAAGACCCGGGTCTTTCGAATCAGAGCCCCAAGGATAAGAAGCATTTTTTATGGAAGCGGCACCGACGTTTGACGGACCCGGGAGGGCTAGTTAGGGACCCGGCCGCGGGGATCGTCTCGTCAGCGATGGACAGGATCCACGTCTCACAGGAACATTCCCGCTCGGACCATTTCACGGACCTGGTGATCCCGGACTCTTACCTACACCTCCTGTCTCCGGAGCCGGGAGAAGGACCCGGGACCCGATCGAACTCTACCGGCAAGGGCACTACCCCTTCGCACCCCCAGGGTTTAGCTCACGGCAAGACGGAAGAGCACGAACAGAGCAGGCCCCACGACACCGACGCAGCTACAGCGACCTCATCCCTGTCGAGGTGGAAAGGGCCCACGAAGCCTCGCTTCATCCCCCGGAAGCCGGTCCAAAGCCAGTCGGGTCGGACCAACCCCGACAAGGAGGAAACCGAACGAACACCGCAGATGCCTTCACTCAGCCCCAACATCCAACCGAGTCACATCAACGAAGAGGTACCTGGCAAAATGGGCCTAGCGACGCCCCGGGGCGAAGAGCGACAGCCGGTGGCGAGTCCCGAGAACGAAATTATCAAGGACCACGTCGACATCAAACAAGCCCCCGTAGATACTCTCAGCCCTCACAACGCGGACCGGAAAGAGAATCGCCACCGCGACGGTTTACCGTCGGAGGATATGGGGGGAACGCCGCAACATACGATGAGCCGGCACGGGTCGAACGTCCCCGGCCAAAAATCTGTGTCCACACCCATCATCACCATTACTGGTTGCGATCGCGGTCAGCAGAGCCTAAGATGCAGCTCGCCACCTCCTTGGGCCCTTCCTGCGTTCCAAGCCGACGCCACCGAGGGCCGCGGCGGCGATCCAGCGACTCCGACATCGTCGCCGCCGCCAACCGAGCGCAAGAACAGCGTCCAGGCAGACTCGGCGTTGACGACCACGGACGACGGGAAGGCCGCGACGGAGCGGAGGAAGTACCAGACCTCGCTGGCGCCGCGACCGAGTTCCCGCCAGAGTCCTCCACGGAAAGACTCGCCGAGTTCCGCACCTGGTCCGGAGACACAAAAGACAGATACTACATCCATCCGCACCACGAGCAGCAAGGGGCCGGTTTCGCCGGGGACGGCCGTAACTCAAAGCACCATCTCGCCGGTAGTCACAAACGTGGCGCATCTCCTGGAGACAGGTATTTTGGAGGCGGCGTCGGAAGTGGAGGATCACGACGTGATGCAGCAGAAAATTTCGGGCGCCACGCCGGAGGAGATGGCGGAAGCTCAGACGGTGTCTTCGCCGGGGATGGCGAAGGGCAAAGTCGGTCAGCGGGAAGAGGGAAAGCAGGCAGGAGTGGCCATTGCTCCGGAAGCAGCCCAAGAGCGACAAAAGCAGACCGTGGGCGACGAGAGGAGGACAGACATCGGCACCCAGGCAGAGACGGGGACGGATGGAGCGATGGACGATTCCCGCAGTACTCTGAGCCCCGACACGGCGCACTTCGAAACCTTAGTCAAACCTCGCGGGCATTTGACCTCGCTGATACGCGAGGCCACGAGAACCGCCATGTCAAAGGGCCGCACCACGCAGGCGGTAGATACCACGACGAACTGCAGCCATCGACGCGGCGACAACTACGCGGACAGCAGCGGCGCGGTAGCAGTGACGACCAGTCGAGACGGCAGTCCAAGGCCCAGCCCGCAAGACAAACACAAGCGCGTCCATTTTCGGAGCCGTGCTCGCGTCACCGCGGAGACAACACCGAAAGGGGATACTCGAGCGAACGGCGTCCAAAGCCAAGACAACGAAAGGGGGAACAGCAGCGCCGCGAGCCCGGGCGAGGAGGCCGAGAAGGCGCTCCAACTTATGCTCCAGAGGAGACTGGAGGACGTGACCCAAAGTAAGAGAGGCGAAAAGAGACGAGCACAGATGTGCCCAGACGAAGAGCAGGGCCCGAGCCTCCACCAGGCATCACCGGAGGGGATCCCAGAGGAGACGGACCCGCCGCTGTGGTTTCCTCCCCACGTCACCGAGCCGCCGGCACCGACGCGCGTCGCGCCTCGACCTCCAGCACGAATAGGAGGCGCAGACACAGACATAGGCGCAGACGCTCGTTCGACGCTCCTGGGTCCCCCATCCGACACCACCGCCCCGGACAGCCGACTCCCGGGAAAGGGTAGACGCAGCGTCGAGAGCGAACCCCAGAAGAACAAGACGTCCATGACCACCCAGACCACGAAGCCCTACTCAACAGGGAATAACAGCAGCAGCAACGGCAGCAATGAAGACGCCTCGGAAGGGGCCCCCCCTGGCCCCCCCTTCGTACTGGAGGCGCTCAAGGCGTCCTTCCTCCTCCTGCTCGCCGTCGCCGACGCCTGGTGGATCGTGACGCGCCCGGCCTTCGACCCCAGCAGCGAGCTCTGGCACCGCTGCCGCGCGCGCCGCGCCACATGCGCCGACCTCTGCGTCCTCGCCCTCGCGTGCTGCCTCTGTGCCGCCGTCGTCGCCGTGGCGTGGGGCGTCGGCGTGGTTCTGCGGTAGGCCGGTTCTGATGAGAGGCAAGTGTTGGTTATGTGATGGGGAGGGATAAGGTGCTATCAGTGGTTGCGTTTATGGATTGGGTTGTCTGTTGCCTAACTTTTTTCTCGCACCGTATACGTCCACGTGAGGGACAGTGAAGGGAAGGGCTTGGGGAGTGACGGGAGTCAGGGGAGTTGAGGCTATTATTACGGAGAATTATGTTTTAACGTCAACGAATCATGGGCTTATCGAAGTCTGAAGTATAATTACATCGTCGAACTCTTATTCCTTGGTTACGTCGTGCGTTTATGCTATGGTGTAGTAGAGTGACTAGTTGCAACATTGAGCTCGGGCAAGTGATGAAGGATGCCTGTTCCGACTGTAGGGGGTATATAGCTACCAGCTAGGTAAACATTCCAACTAGTCCGCCATCTAGATATAGCGATGGAGGCGGATGTATACGCCTGGTGGAACTTACGGCGAAGATCCGGTTACTGCGCGCTGGGAGTATCGGCGCCAGGGTCTATTCATAGAGGGATGTAGTATTATCAGCTTGCCCCGGAGCCGTACAAGGAGCGCATAGGACCACTTGATCTCCTTCGTACAAGGGCAACCCTAGGCCTTTCATTCTTGTAACCGTCTCCTGTCTTCCCACGTGTCCCCCTTTTTTCCTTCGAAGGCGGCCATAACATTGTCTCTGCGTTCTAAGCTGTAGCATTCGAGAGAGCGGTGGTGAGTGCTTTCGGAATGCAGCTATGACAAGGACCCGTTCTCCTTGCTACGCCTTGCTCTTACCGTCAAGTCTTCCAAGAGATGCTGAAAAGGCCGTAGCCTAGAAGAATGTTGGGCTGGGCTCGAATGTCTGTGCGGTCGCCGACCTGGAAGCCGTCGGCTTACGAAGCCCTGGGAAAGGCCCTTAGAAACGAGGGCTATTGTGCTGCGACGCCCTTTGCAAGCCGAGGCGCACGACGCGCGCGATCTAATGCGCCAGCACTTGGGAGCAAAACGGAGTACGCCGAAGGCGGCGAGCGGCCTTCTGTCTGTGTAGTGAAAGGTACAGGCCGAATGAGCTTAACTCCATGACAAGGAGATCTTCAACGCCCAGGAAAGTAGCCTTTTATAATACACTGTTCAGAGACTGCAAACAGCTAGAGATGCAAGTATCCAGGTTTAGAGGTGTATAGCGCCCGGTAGAAAGACCATAGCAAGGGCCAACTACAGCGGTATCATCCGCGACCTACGACTAGGGCCAGGCTGCTCACGTTCTACGACAGCTCGGCATCTCATATTCTGTGGCCGCCCAAAACCGCCGACACCAAACGGCTCGACTGGCCTCCCTCTCGGAGTCGGGTTCTACCAGGCGACGGGCCACCTATTCTTCCGAGCTAAAGCTTCAGCCTTGACTTCATGCCAACGCGATCTCATCTAATGCTTAGGTCCGGATGCTGATATACCCTGAAGAGGGTTGTCTTGGAAAGCGAGAACCCATCCCATCCCCGTCCGGACACGAAATCCACCCAGTAAAGATAGTAGGGGCACATATATACCGGCCCCCTATAGAACTTGGCACATTCGGCTAATGCTGTCTTGGCGGCAACTCTAGGTACATCTGCTAGATATCCTAACGTCATGGTTTCCGAAAGGGTCGAGACACTATATTGATATTTAGCCGGCACTACCCTCCCTGGTCTTCAACGCCGCAGAACGTCGGCCTCCTAGCAACTTAAAGGGCAGCCCAAGGCGGTATTAGTTTAGATGCTGTAGATTCCATGACCTAGCCTGCGTCTCGGCTACGACACATCCGTTTACTATACCCAGTATAGGATTGCCCGTCGTCCGGCGCCAGAGCGTATTATCCACTCGGCGGAACCCCCCCGCCCGGCATTTTCCTGGCTATATTATCGCCCTCGCGCCGCCCTGACGGGTTCAGTCGCCTCGTGGCCGCAGTCTGCAACTCCCCCTCGCCCTCGAACCTCCCCAACTGAGAAAAAAAATACCGCCCGAAGATGCACGCGCTCTCGTCTCTTGTCGTGTTCCTCGCGCCGCTCGCGTCGCTCGCCGCCCCGGCGGGGGACCCGGCCGCCGGCGCCCTGAGCGCGCGGCAGCAGCTGCAGCAGCCGCCCCCGTGCGTCCGCGTGACGCCGGAGCCCAGCCCGGCCGAGACGGAGGCGCGGTTCGACGCCTTCGCCAACGCGTTCCTGGTCACCAAGAACATCACCGAGGCCTTCCTGTACATCGCCGAGGACTACATCAACCACAACCCGTTCGCCGACAATGGCGCCAAGGCCGCCGTAAGCAATCCGCGAGTTTGATACTCCTTCCGCCCCCCCTTTTTCTAGCTCGCCCGTCTGAGGGTGTCGTGATCACCCGCACCCGGTGCCCTAGGGGAGTTGTTTGCTCGTATATTCATCAAGGAGGAATGCGTTACTGACCGGACCTCTTGCAGTGGGACATCCTGAGCCCCATCTGGGGTAGCCAGAGCATCACCGTCCTCCGCACGAAGTTCGAGGGCAACCAGGGCTGGCTCAACTACAGGAGCGGCTTCGGCACGATTGTGGACCGTTTCCGATGGGAGGGCGGCTGCATCGCCGAACACGTACGTGCAAGGAAATTCCCTTTCTCCGTCTCTCTCCCTCCTGAGACCCGGTTAGCCTATTGATTGTTGTCATGCCTCCCGTCACGGTCCCCACCCCCCAAAAAAAAGAAGTTTAGGACTCGTTTTGAATATGCTGACTGCTAACTGATATATCAGTGGGATGCGGGGGAGGTTTTCCCCGAGGACTAAGAGAAGGGGGCCTATAAGTGCCATGATGTCTTCAGACGCTACGGGTTGGAACTACGTTCAAGTATTATTCATTATAATAAATAAAGCGAAAGGAGCGAAAAGAAAGACGCCCAGTCTTGGAATCAAACCGAGCACCTTTATGAATGAATTCCTATGGTTTTATAGCCAGTCCCAGGGGCCCAGGCTGCCCAACATGACTTGATGTGCCACCGGTGCACCTCCTAGGCTTGGTTGACGGCTTCGCGCCTTAATTTTTATTATAAGGCCACTAGATAGCTGTTTTGGCCTATCTATTTCACCTCACCTGTTGGTTGCCTGAGGAATGAATACATAGGATACATCCTAAGTGGTAAAAATATCCGACCTGTCAAGCATATCTTTCAATCAAACTTTTTCTTCCTGCAACCGGTTTGGAACCCATGAACGATGGCTTCTACCTTGGGTGAATCTCTATCAATGT
This sequence comes from Monosporascus sp. mg162, assembly GCA_004155945.1. Classification (NCBI taxonomy): domain Eukaryota; kingdom Fungi; phylum Ascomycota; class Sordariomycetes; order Xylariales; genus Monosporascus; species Monosporascus sp. mg162. The sequence continues at coordinate 36,953 of QJNY01000093.1, forward strand.
ATCGCAATATGCTTTCATGTAACCTTGGAAGCCCCAGTCCTGCAAATCCAGCCGTCGAGGCCTTTTAATTACCGAGGCGCCATTTTAGATGTAGTCAAGCCAGAACTCCTTCTCCTGATGCAGTGTGCCCTCTAGACTGTTGCGAACCAACCAAAAGAAGAAACGACAAAATGCTAAAGTCGAAAAGATATTGATGGGGTATCATACGCGGTCTCTGGTATCTCGAAGTCGTGTAGAAGGGCAAATTTGTTTGAATTATTGGTCTGCGATAAGAAGGATGGAGGCGGTTCGCATTAAGAAATGCCACAGGTGCTTTGTAACTCTTGCCGGTACTCTGGCCATCCAGCCCGCGCAATGCGTCTTTTCCGTCCTTAAAACATAATGTGCCACCTGGCGTAGAAGTCGTCCCTCCGTGAAGCTGCACAGGTCCTATGCCTTCCAGAATCTGGTACTGTTTTGATTATACACTGCCGGCTGAACGGATTCCATCGATTCATCTTCCCACGCCTCGACAGAGTAAAGTCTTGGACTCCGACGCTAGCGTCTCTGTCTCTTCTCGTTCGGCCCGCCAAAGCCTTCTTCGCTTTGACGCTTCCTCCCTCGATCGTCACCTTTGCGGGGATCGCGGCGGTCATCTCGCCCGCCGGGACCACCACCCCTTCCACCTCCACCACCGCGTCCAAATTCCTCCTGTCTACTACCGCCGTCTCCGCGGTGGCGTCCCTCTCGTCCTCCGTCTCGTCCATTGCTCGTCATGTCACCTCTGCTACTACTATTGGGGAGCGGATCTCGACTCAAGCCGGATGGCTCCCGTCCGGACCGTCGTGGCGGTTCTCTGTCACTCTCTCGTCCACCGTGACTAGGCCCTCCCGCACCAGATTTGCGGTCGCGATATTCACGAGTATCTTTTGATCCTCGTTCCCTCGTGGGGCTATGCTCCCTGTTTTCATGTCGCGGAGGACGTGACGACCGATCCGTATTGTCATGGTCCCTTCGCATCCTCTCGTGATCATGACGGCCAATTCGCTCGTTCCCGTTCGCGCCTCGTTCATTTGGCAGGATAGGCTCGGGCCGTTCATATACTGGAGTGGAGATGGGCGAGGCGCCGGTGAGAACTTGAGCATCAGACCCAGCTAAATTGCTTCTTGAATTCCTACCACGAGCGGTAGGACCTCCTTGGAGCATATTGTTGATATCTGCTAACTGCTTTCTCCCGCCGGTCCTGGTGCGATCATTAATCGCAGGACCGGTGGGTGTCGTCACTGGGCTGTTATTATCATGACTCGAAGACGCCGCCTGTGCTCCGGACGATTGACGTTGACCGGATGATCCGGATAAGACGGGTGGCTTCTCCGGGGTTTGCAGCGGAGGCAACGGGGCGCGACCCCCTCGATGCGGAGAATCACTTGATCTAGGAGGCCCAGTGATGTGGCCCATTCGGTCTGGGTGTACAGGCACCGAATTAGCTGTTGAAGTTGGATATGAAGATGGAGGAGGCGATGCAGTAGCATTGGGGCCAACATTGAGCTGTCGAAGCCTTTCCGGATGCATGCCTGCTGTAGTAGCCACGGCTCCAGCTGGAGAGGCCGAGTGACTGCCTCCGTGGTTGAACTGCCCCGGGGCTTGTCCGCGACGCGGGCCCCTTGAAGATGCTGGGCCGGTTGGGGGGTACTGCCTCTCCGGTGACCGCGTTCGCTGAGGCTCGTTCGGAAACCTTGCGTCAGGAGTTGACATGCTAGGAGGTCCGCGAGCTGCATTACGGCCTCTACCTCGGGGTCCATCAGGCGCGTCGGTTATTGAGGGGATAGCATTTAAGCGGCCATAATCTGACTCTTGATGACTGAGTCTCCCCTCCTCAGAATCCATATGAGATGCTGGAGGCGGCCTTTGGAAAGATGATGAGTCTCTTGGTCTATCAGTCATTGGCCTGTCGCCACCATGGTCCATCATTCTGCCCCCTCGGGTGGGAGGAGGTGCGGATTCGTTGCGAGGCTCTCGAGAATGGTGGTCGGAGCGATGTTGCCTACCAGGCCTATCCTCCCGAGACGATTCACTGGTTCGCGAAACCGGACGATCCCCGGGTTGGGGGGAAGGAGCTCGAGAACCGTTGCGATTCCGGCTGTCATCTCTTGATTGATGTCTAGGAGGTCTTGTGTCATTGATCAACGCGGCGCGTGCGGGGTTGATCAAGCCCGGGCGATCGTTTGGAGGATCGGCACCGATCATTCGGGCACGGTCCGGGTTCACAAGCGGCCCCTGAGGCTCTGGCTGAGGTGGCGGTGGCATCGCCCTCGGGCCGGCCGGACCATCACGCGGACCTCTGCTGGCTTCAACACCACGGCCAACGTGTCCTGGAGGTGGTGCACGATCACGAGGGCGATTGTCGCGATCCAGTGGGGTTTGTTCGTTTCGCCGGGTCGGTTCTGGCCGATGAGACGGCCGTTCTCGCTCTGAGCGTGGGGGGTCTCTTGGCAGGGATTCAGGTACACGGCCGCGATCAGGTAGCTGATGGTCTCGTTGACGGCCCGTATGCGGCTCTTCCACTGATCTGATTGCCCGTGGGTCTCTCTGGTCCCTCGGATCTCTAACATCCCTCACCGGATCCCTTAAGTCCCTTGCCTCTCGGGCATCTCTATGCTCTCGTGAGGTGCGTATTGTGCCGTACTTATCGTGCGTGAAGTGAGCGGGAAAAGGAACCTCTGGCCGACTGGGCAAGCCTGGAGCTGGAGCCAGCGTAGATGGCCTGTTTGAGTCCTGTCTCGCGTTTGGTACCGAAATAACTGCGGCGGCCGATGGCTTTGGAGTCGAGGGTCTGCTGGAGTTTGGCCTCGCTGGATCCGGCTTTTGCAAGCCTGTCGTTGTCTTCTGATCCACATCTCTCTGCAAAGGTGTGGTCTTCGCGACGTCTTGGTCCTTCTCTTGCGCGCTTGTAGATTGCGCATTTGTTATCGTTGTTTTCGAATCCTTAACCTCGCCATCTTCCTCCTCCGCGTGTGCTTTGGTTCCTCCAGAGATACTGCGAGGGACGTTAGGTACATGCACTGGATTTTTAGGGCAGTTCTGGCTCACCTTGTAGATCGAGGCTTGAACTCCGGCGCGTTGGGTCGAAGGCTTGATGATGGAGTGTTCTTTCCCGGTTCCACTCCCTTTTTATCCTCCGGATTATCGTTGGTCTGAAGTGTTGTGAGCGTTGACGCGTGAAGCTGGCGGGTTAAGAGATGACTTACAACATTGGACCGGAATGCTTGAACCATAACCCACTTCGGGGCCTGCCTTTTGAGGGCAGAGAGAGCAGTATTGGCGGTAACCGAAAGGTCGACTCTGTGACTTTGTCCATCTTCGTCTTCCGTTTTGGAAGCAGCTTCGCGCTCAGCAATCTTGCTGAGTGCTTGCTGGAACTGCCGCCCCACGAAATCCACGGCCGGAAAGTAGTCAAGACAACATTTCAGTATCGTTATCGCATTTCTGATATGCATCCACTCAGTCCCACTCAGACACGTTCTCAGAGCCGTGAACAGGTTCCTATGCCATGTCCAAAGCAGATCGCGAAATTGATCAAACTCCATATATGACACTGGTTTGCCATTGTCGTCGAAGGCGGTTGCAAACCCGAGTCTGCCCTCTTTTGTAGCCTCTAATTCGTAAGTGCTTTTGCTCTGGTGCCAGCGTGAAAGATCCCCCAAAGTGAGCTTCAGGAACCGACCTAGGAATTCGGCTTCCCGCACCGTGCAACTGAAAATCATAGACCGCAGCCTATTAACTCCGAAGAATCGATCGTATAGCGCTGAAAGCTTGAAGTTAGGCACTTGGTTCATGTGCAGGAACTTGACCATCCTGTGGCAGAAGTCCGCATCAACGGGTGATAAGAGTATTCGCGGAGTGAGGCACTCTTCAATGACAAAGTCCGCTACTGAGGTTACATTCGCCATCGAAACGGGGAACCACATTGGACTTTGCTTGATAAGCAGTAGCTTTGTTTTGCTCAATCTCTCCTTGCAAGCGCTTAACTCAGCGAGCAGGTCGCGTTGAACCTGTTGGAGGGCCAGTGTCTTCTCGTGTCTCTTCTCTTCGCCACTGCGGGTTAGGTCGCGGCGATCTTTCTTTAGGTCCTCGATCTCCTTCTTGACCTGTACGGACTCCGCATTATAACTTGGGGATGGAACTGCCAAATCCCCGGTCTGCAAAGACCAGAAAAGTACGTAAAACTCCGGGCTGATCTTGTTGAAGACCTGCGGAGGCAGCACTGTTCGAACGGCACTGATGATGGAGTCAAGGACGTCCAGGAAACGATCTGACTTTCGACCGTTCAAGCTCGGTGGCGAAGACTGATCCAGCGAGCTCCGATTCGAGTCCTGTCCATCTTCTGCTGTACGATCTTCGGCATCTTGCACGTCGGAAGTGGTTGGAACGGCATCCCCATTGACCTTCGTCCCCATAGACACGTCACCGTCAGCGTCCGTAGTCGTCGGATCCGAGCCTGCCAGGGGGACTTTCTCGCCCGGTCCGGTCATATAATAAGCTAGGCTCGCGCGACCGATCATGAAGGCGAGACTGGCCTCAAGGCCAAATTCGGTTAACAGACGGGGGATACTCGGAATGAGTGCGTCGAATTGCTCGGGAGTTAGGTTGCTCCGGAGCAATTCCACGTACTGGACGAGAGCTTGTTGGGAGTCATCCGTGATGGATGCCAGGTATTTGATGTGTGTCTCGTTCTCGGGGAGGCGGTAGATTGCGGACTGGCGGTAATGAGCCACATTTATCAAAAGCCGTGAGGCGAGCTCAGTCTGCTCTAAAGCCTTGATAAACCGAGATGCACTCTTTGTGGACTCGTAGCGCTTGTCGCCTAAATGGATCAGCGTCTGTCGACGTAGAACCTCACCTCCACTGAGGGCTAATAGCTGAGCGTCTGTGAAGTCGATGTTTGAAACGATGCCTCCCATGGAATTGATAAGCTCCAAGAGAATGATCAGGTCCGTGGAGTTGCCGTTGGATACTTGATTATTCACATATTGGATGACCGGTGTGACGTCCAGACTGCCGTAGCGCCGGAAGACCTTACCCGAGTATTTCGACAAGGCTTGTAGCCACTTGCTGGCGAGAAGCACCGAGGTCTCCTGCGTTCTGCTTCGCTGCTTACCACCCAACGAACTGAGGAGCGTCCAAACGAGGACATCGTCGCCGAGCTCTGTGAAGTACTTGGTGCATTCAACAAATGCTTCGATCAGATTCGTATAGGCTTCCATTTGATCGAGAGCGACTTTGCAAACCACGCCAGGGGACGAAAGTGCTATCTTCGCCAGCTTCTTGGCAGAACTAGGGATGTTCGTCAGAGACAACCGCTTCAGCGTCGCTAGCGTGTCCAGTCTAGCGTTCCTAAACGCCTTCGTCATGGCCGGGAGCCTTGATATCTGTCCCTCATAGCACTCTGCATAGATATTGTATCGCACATGCGTAGGGTAGTGCTTGAGTAGCTCCCAAACAGCGTTTACAGCATCCACATTAGACGTGCTGAGACTTAGAGAGGGAACCAGGATACGTCGAAGAAGGTCGTGCCAGCGCCCCACATTGTGAGCTGATTGGTCCTGTAGATAACTCTTGACGCCGATGGCGGCTAGTTTCTTGACCAACGTAGGGTCTCTTCCGACGTTGACCCCAGAAATATTCAGCAATGTGTTGCAGAGGGTGAAGACGTCATCGGCTGTCTGACATATAGGAACGTTATCTGCCCATTCATCGAGATAGAATCGGTAGAGAATGCCTTTTGCGATTCCGTCGGCGTGCGGCCATTTTAGAATCTTGGTAGATGCGCCTTCGACGAGCCGCACGCTCCCCTTCGGTACACCGGACTGATCCGGGGCGACCTCCGGACGAGCCAGAAGGCCCGTGGTAGGCCGAATTTCCGTAGGCCGAGTATCTTTGTACACTTTGCTGATAGAGTGGAGCAGGATTCGGTTGATGGCGGGATAGATGTCGTCAGGGTACGCCTCGGGAAGCCAAGGAAATCGACCCAAGATGAAGAGAGCCTCGGGGATTGCTCCCACAACAAGCAGGTGAGCTACGAGATCGGCCTTGTGAGCTTCTTTCGGTTCCGGCAAACCCGCCTCCTCCTCATTCGTGCCATTACCCTCGGGCTTGTTCGCTTCAGGCTTTGCTGCCGTCGACTCGCGTAGTTTGGAGGCCGGTTTTACAGGATCATCGTCTGGAAGGGCACCAGCCCGTAGCAAAGCATTCGGTTCGCCTCCCTGCCTGTCATTTCTTTCCTTCTCCGCTAACTCTTGCATCCGCCGCTCCCTAAGAGCATCCATCTGGTCATCTGCAGGCCAGAGATGGGGATACAAATCAGGAAGAGATATGAACCCAATCTTGATGAGATAGGCGGCAAGGTAATACAAGTTTGCCGGTAGAGTCTCGCTCTTATCTCGGGCTACCGAGGTATAGAATCGGAATTTAAAGCCGAGCAGCTGAGCAGCGACGCGATTTCCGGAAGGCGGTAGCGTTTTTGTGGTTTTAATCCATTCGAAATCCACATCGGAATCACTCTTCAGGTCTGAGTTGGCATCTACAAAGCGCTGCAGGTCGGCTTCCTCTACTCGCCTTCCGCCGAGTTCGAAAAATGCGTCCAGATGCACTTCCCGAGCCCTATCCCAGAAGGTGAGGTCTCGTTCATGGCATTGCTCAGCGAGCTGAGCTTCTAGAACCTCGTCACTGACGTCTTCATTCTCGAGCAAGGCCCATTTTGGTAGACCTCCCGTGAAACCTTTCTCGGCATAGACGATTTGATAGCGCGGCCACCAGGAGCTGATCCGTAAGAACCGGGTGTAGAACCTGATATTCCGAAGCATCGTTGCAGAGAACACGTCGATCACGATGTCCAGAACACGGCCAACGTCGAGATCGAATGTTCCGATCAAGCCTTTGACACGCTCCCAAGCAGCCATGACAAGGGGGAAGTCGAACTCTCTATTGCATGGAGTCCGGTAAAGTTCTGCGGCAAGCTTGGAGTAGCCCTCCGATTCCTCTCGTAAGAGGTTGAAGTTGGCTTGTCTGTAGAGTTGGTTTGTGGCATATCGGATTCCAAGTCTGTGGAAAGTCTCGCGTATAAGGCCGAGTTGCGCCAGAGCAGTAGCATCCATTATCTCACGAAGAAGCTGAGGAGGAAGCTCCGTGGCGGCAATGAAGTCCCGGAGCTGTGACTTCACCGTCGTGTCATCAGATTCCAGGAAGATGGATATGGTATCGAGGAAGAGAATCCTCGGGTCAAAGCCGAATCTAGTCGTCTCGTCGCGCTCGACCTCCGGGCCAAGGATCTGTTTGACGCACTCACCCGCATCAGCGGGTCTCAAGCGGTTTTCAAGGACGGCGCGGGTGAACTCCTGTGATATTGTCGAGATCTCCTCAACATCTTCATCGTTTCTCGACTTGATGCCGTGCTCGATAACTTCCTGGCGGCCATTCTGCCGCCAAGCTGAGAGTCTCGCTTCTGTCAAGACGGCATACTTATAGTTGGAGGAGATGGGTGATCGAGGGTTGCCCGCGTTCAGTATAGGTGTGTTGGATGGAATGGTAAACGGGGCGGCGGCGACCTGGGAAGAGGAGCTCGACGGTCGCGCGGCCTGGGGTGACGTAGGACCGCGGCTGTTCGTGTTGGTCGTAAGCTGACTGGCGGAGGAGTCGCGACGATCGAGGTTTCTCCTGGTGCTTCGGCCACCACCGGAAACCCGGCGGTTGTTATCTTGGTTGTCTCTCTCGTGCTGGCCAAGAGCAGTATCAGAGGGGCGATGAGGGGGGGGCCGGTTACCACCCGCGTGATCGTTTCTCTTCCGTTTGGGAGGCATCTTAGCTGCTACTGAATAGCTGTACCCAGATTGTCGTCATGGGTGGGCCAGGCCGGAGGATGGACGACTGATGACGTTGAAGAATCGTGAGCAGATTGAAAAGCCGAGTTTGATATTATGTAGGCATACTTGAATGAGATACAATAATGGCGGCAGCGAGACGTTGGACCTCAACGTTAAATTCGATGTATGTTGGTTGGATGGACAGTTGGATAAAAAGTGTAACTTCGGCGGCGACAATAGGTACGGGAGTGGGTTTATCGAAAATGGTCGCTCATTGAAGAAAATTGAAGGTTGGTATAAAGAAAAGCCGTCGAAGTTGGTTGAATAAAAAGAAGGTCAGATCAGGGTATGATTCAAATTCTGACCATCTTCTCTCTTCAAAAACCAAATGGCCGACGGCACACGCGCCCAAAGCGAGAGCGGTCGTAAGGCTCTATAAGGACGGTGAAATTGTTTTTCAATACTAGAATTGGACGGTAGGTTGAGATTCCTGATAAGTTAGTTGAAGGAAAGAAACCGCCAAACACTGCGCGCAGAATTGAAGATGCGCCTACAATGGGACTACCGTTTCCCTTATCGTTTGGACGTGACCGAAGTGATGGACAGCCTCACTAAGAGGAAGCTGCAGATGCAAACATACATCGATGGATGGGCCCATACATAAGGCTAACCTTGAAGGCTTAGGTAAGATAAGGACGTAGGTACGGATACATTCCTTGCGACTTCTTTCGGACGAGTTAAAAAGGTACCGAATACGTAGGTACTGCCTACTATGTACTGTACAGCAGCTGGAGCACTGGAAAATGTGGGGTCCGGCAACAAGTCGGAATCGTCTGGAGGCACTAATCCTAGAGGATAAATACTACGTGAAGTCATAATCATATTCACGGATTGATGAGTCTTATCAAGCCAAAAGATTGTCAGCATTTGGACTATGGTCTTTCACTGTGACCAATCTCAGTAGATATCTCCATTCTCCGCGAAGGTTGTCCGAAGAGTTTGCCAATTTGAGGCAAATTCACTTGAAATTTATCCGTCCGCCTTGCTTGAGGGTCACAGGCCTATAAAGCTCGCTATTCCGTCCTCGGAGCCCCTGCTGACGCCCTTTTCTTCTGAATGAAAGGCATGATGACGTCTATAAGCAATAACGGTGATTCGCCGCCAAAATATGGTCAGTTATGAACACCACGCTTTCATGATTTTCATGTCTCCTATTATAACCTCATTTTGCGCATCTTGAGTTTTACGAACCCGCAAGACCGGTTGCTGAATACTTCCAAGAAAGAACTCGACAGCAACCTGAGAACCCGTTTGCTGCCCTGATTCCGGACCAAGAGATTGCCATTGTCCCGTCCTTCACTCTTGAGTCGGGAGTGACCTTGAACAATGTTCCCGTAGCGTACACTGCGAGGGGGAAATTGTCCCCCAATAGGGACAATGCCATGGTCATCTGCCATGCATTGACTGGCTCTTCTGATGTGAGCGACTGGTGGGGACCTCTTATTGGCGGTCCCGGACGTGCTTTCGACATCTCACGGTTCTTCATCGTTTGTGTGAACAGCCTGGGCAGCCCCTATGGCACTGCTAGTCCAGTGACTGCCAAAGACGGCGACCCTAGTAAGGGAACATACGGGCCCGAGTTCCCGCTTACCACTATTCGCGACGACGTCAAGTAAGACACCTACAGGCAGTCTCCTTATCTCTCAACACTAATAGCTACTAGTCTGCATAAATTGATTCTCGACGACTTAGGAGTACGTCAAGTGGCAGCCGTCATTGGCGGGTCTATGGGGGGTATGCTTGCCTTGGAATGGGCATACTTCGGCAGGGATTATGTTCGATGTGTAGTCCCTATCGCGACATCGAGTCGGCACAGTGCATGGGGCATAAGCTGGGGTGAGGCTCAACGTCAGAGCATATATGCCGACCCAAAATACGACGATGGTTATTATTCCTTCTCGGATCCTCCCGTGACGGGTCTCGGGGCGGCTCGCATGTCTGCGCTATTGACTTACCGAAGTCGGAACTCATTTGAGGCGCGGTTCGGGAGGAATGCTCCTGACCCGTCTAGACGACAGACAATCCGGGAGGCCCCTCGCCCGAGTACGCCTTCCGAGGCTCATTTCCACATACACAATGACGGCCACAGAATCACAAAGTTGTCAAGAAACAACAGCTCCCCAGACAAGCCGTCGGTCGAGACGAACGGGGACAATACGGACACTGCCACGACCAGATCGCCTGATCCGGAATATTCGGGTCCTAAGAGGGAGAGTTTAGTTGGCGGGGATTCAATGCCCGCAACAACTTATTTCTCGGCCCAGTCATATCTCCGCTACCAAAGTCAGAAGTTCGTCAAGCGCTTTGACAGCAACTGCTACATCGCCATCACCAGAAAGCTGGACACCCATGACGTTTCGCGCTACCGGGCTGACACGATCGCCGATGCTCTCGCCATGATCGAGCAGCCTACGCTAGTGTTGGGCATTGAGAGTGATGGGCTCTTCACGTTTGCCGAGCAGCAAGAGATAGCAGAGCATGTCAAGAATGCCCGGCTGGAAAAGATAGACAGCCAGGAAGGACATGATGCCTTCCTACTGCAGTTCGAGCAGGTTAACCGGTATATCCTGGATTTCCTGAAGGAAAACCTTCCTGATATCATGGGCAAGCAGGGAGAGTTAGTGGAGCAAGCGAACGTGGGCCAAATGACGAAATCGAGTACGTTCGGGGAGGCGGAGGTGGAAGATATTACCGCCTGGTAATCAACTGGATAGAAAGTAGAGTTGATAACTGTATTCGGCTTCAGTGCCATAGCCCACCACCCAGTTGCCTCCCGTAAGCTACACTTCAAGCTCATACTCTGCTCCGTTCTGTGCCAGTCTAGATCTCTTTACTGGCCCCTTAGCCTTACTCTGTACAGGACGATGGATCACGACTATAAGTGCGGGTTGAAGCACAATCTCGAGCCCACGTGCATCAAAAACTGCATCGTACTTATACAGTTGCCTGAGCGCCACTCATTCTGACGATATTTTAGCGCGAGTCGTTGCTTGCCCCCACGTTCCTTGGAAAATGGGAGGGCATTCTCAGAATAATAATTAATTCGTCCCAGCCGGGCCAAAGGCTGCATATGTATGTACCTTCATACCCGATTCTGCCTGTCCCACATTCGGCCCCTCGTCGATAAACAAAAAGCCAAGCCTCACATAATCCACATGGCCCCACTCATCCAAAGGGGTGGGATTGAATTGTGAAGCCACATCGTCTGTCCTGCAGCTGCAGGACCACGTTGTCAGATTTGGCTTTCTTATTGGTGACTCCATGTTTTTAAAGAACGACACTTCTTCGGCAGAGAGTGTCACCAGACAAATTTCAAGTCTGATTCCTAACTGGGCGAAATGCCCATAGATCAGCTATGCTCGTCTTGTTTTTGGTAGCTGCAGAAACTGTGAAGGGAAATATTTAGAGGTGTTAGGTGTAGTTCACAATTAGCATGACTATTGCTGAGAAGATGGCTACTTAATTTGCAACTCCTTCTTCCTCGGAAACTTTGAGGCTCTGCAATTTACCTGTCAAGCCACAGTTGACGGCGCCGGCTAGGAATCCTGGCTCTGTCACACTGACATGCTCTCCCCTGTAGAGATCATGGTCTTCTCGGTATCTGATCCCGACTAGTCTGTGCTTTCCGAGGCGACTAACACCATCTTGACTTTGGGATAGCGGTTTCATTTGATCTCGGATCTCTTCGGCCATCACTGGACCTACACGGCATCACTTGCCTGTCCAGACACCGAAAGATGGAGATGGTATCTGCCAAATCGTTTGATCGGCAGTAACACCAACAAGCGTGCTCAAGGCTTTGCTCAAGATACACGCGGCGTGTGCTCGGTCTCTACGGGAGGGTTCTGCTTGTGAACCATAGGACTTCTCATATATTTGTTCTTTGACATGGTTCGATGCATCCGAAAAGTGCGTGGGTGCCAGTTTCACTATCAGCCCTGCAAGCGGGTATGCAGTATGCATTTTAGTAGACGTTTTACGTCTTATATTTTCCAACTGCTGCCCAAACCCCTGCCCCATTGGGTGAACGGAACTGCCTGTCACCTCAGCCCGGGGGCTCGTCCCCAATGTTCTGGATTCGACTCTAGAGTAAGTATCTGGCCGATCTTATTAATAGCCTCGATCGGCATGGTAACTGTCATCATCAACTCCGCGTCCATCCTTCTCGAGCAGCCTTACGGCCTCCCTACAAGTCAACATCATATCCTTAGTTCCCGCTTTTCGTCCTTCTACCCGTCTTAGTTCCATTGGATGTTTAATAGGTAGTTTCCAGACGTCTTCGTCATATTCTTCGGTCCCTCTTGTGGGTCGTTGGCGAGTTTTGTACTCCGCTTCGGTGCCCGCCAGCCTCTACCGCACTCAGCAGGGCTCAAGTGGCGGAGTTTTCATGACCATATGCCACCCTTACAGTTTTCATCAAATCGTCGGTAGCGCCGCAAGGAGGTGATCTATGCACCAAGATATGGACACTAAGCCCTAGACTCCAGAGCGACAAACGCATTTAGCAGACTCGACGTCTCTCTGATATCTCGAGATGGACATGCTACCGGAGCCGATGGCTCCCGTCACCCACGACAGGACGTATGGCGGTAATGGGGCGTTTCACAACTTCTTCAACGACTTCAGCCACATCCAAGATCCGAACCTGAAAAGACGACTTGCACTGTCCGAGATCGATAAGGTACCCTTCGGCATGTATCATGTGCGTGCTGTGCTAGTTGCCGGCATCGGATTCTTCTTGGATTCCTACGACATATTCGCAATCAACCTAGTCACTACGTTTTTGGGTGTGGTTTTCTGGCATGGGCGTCCGGAGGACGCTCTCAATGGGTTTGGTGGAAATCATGGCACTCTGCCGACCCCTGTCGCCACGGCGTTGAAGGCATCCACGAGTGCCGGTATTGTGGTAGGTCAGATATTGTTTGGCTACTTAGCTGATGTCTTCGGCCGTCGAAGAATGTGTAAGTAAATCCACGCGTCCGCTGGGGTGAGGGCTCGGCTACGGATTATAAAGCCACGCCGAGCCACTCGTTATGCTTCCATGAAAAGGACTGACCTCAAGTATGACAGATGGAATCGAACTGATCATCATCGTCTTCTCGACACTCGCATGCTGCCTGGTGTCTGCCAGCCCAGCTGTGAGTTTTACGGGGCTCATGACGTTTTGGAGAGTGATGATGGGGTAAGCGCTTCTCAGTACCGTGTCGTATGTCGTGCTAAGCCAATCTAGCCTGGGTATAGGCGGTGACTACCCCCTGAGTTCGGTCATCACGTCGGAGTTTGCTCCCACGAGATGGCGCGGTTCCATGATGGCTGCCGTCTTCTCGATGCAGGGGATGGGTCAACTGATGGCAGCAGTGGTAGCACTTATAGTGACCGTAGCCTTCAGAGACGCATTCAGCAACGTCCCTGGCCTGGACCAATGCGATTACAACTGCCAAATAGCGGCAGACCGCTGCTGGCGCATCATTATCGGGGTCGGTGCTTTACCCGCCTGTTTCGCCTTGTACTATCGAATCACGATTCCCGAGACACCGAGATACACTTTTGAGGTCGCCAAGGATGTTGAAAAAGCGTCGGCAGACATCAAAGCCTATATGGCGAGTCAGTCGGAGGGAGAGGTCGACGAGGTCACGCAGGCGAGGATGAAGATGATCGCGTCGCCGGCGCTCAATGTCCCCTCGGCCTCCTGGGTTGACCTTTTCAACTATTTCAAACAGTGGAGGAATATGAAGGTTCTTATTGGGACGACGATGTCGTGGTTTTTCCTAGTAAGACGCATTACACCACCGTAATCCACCACGTATGCTCACACAACCTCCCGTAGGACCTGGCATTCTACGGTCTCGGTTTAAATAACCACATTGTCCTAGAAGCGATTGGTTATGCCGATGGGGCGAGTCTCTATGAGATACTTTTTAATAGTGCAGTAGGCACAATCATCCTGGCCGCGGCCGGATCGCTGCCGGGATACTGGACAGCTATCGCCACGATCGACACGTTCGGCCGTAGAAACCTGCAGGTCTTCGGCTTCGTATTTCTCATCATCATATTCTGCATCCTCGGCTTCATGTACCACAGCCTGGACAAGACATCGCTGCTCGTCCTGTACGTCATGGCCAATTTCTTCTTCAACTGGGGGCCCAACACCACGACGTTCATCGTTCCCGGGGAGTGCTACCCGACGCGGTACCGGTCCACCGGCCATGGTCTGTCGGCTGCCATGGGCAAGATCGGCGCCATCATCGCGCAAGTCATCTCGATCCCGATGCTAGCGAAGGGGGCGCCCGAGGGCTGCGCCGACGGCTCCGCGTGCTCGCCATGGATCGACCAGCTAATGCAGGTGAGTAACCGGAGCCCCTTATATCCATTCGATTTGTAGAAATACTCTCGAGATTACACCTACAAGCTCCTACAACCCCTTTCGAAAGGCTCTGGGCCTTGCCACTTTGCTAACACTCACCCGTGATATAGATCTTCGCGCTCTTCATGCTCTGCGGCTTCTTTGTGTCGCTGCTGATCCCCGAGACCAAGGGCATCACGCTCGAGGAGCTCGCCGGCGAGGACCCCACCTCGTACAACACAGGACGCAACGGCAGCACCGGAGGAGGCGGCGCGCCGCCGTCAGTCCGCCGACCCTGGTGGGTGCGCGCATTCCGCGGCGGCCGGCCCGCTGGCTTCTTCATCTCCGGCCTCAACTCCCGCGCCGGCCCCCGCGTCGGCATCATGACGAGCCCGGAGATGGCCGCCCAGCAGCAGGCGCAGGCCAAGGAGGAGCGGTGGAAGGGTCGGTTCTTCTGGCGGCGCAAGCGGCGGCCGACGAGCGGGCAAAGCGCCGAGCACCCCACCAGTTCCGGGAGCTCCACGGCCGGCATGATGCCCGAGAACGCCGGCGTCCTGCCGGGCTGGGGTGCGGGATGGGGTCGGGTCGACAGAGGGGGCAATCCGATCGCGATGGAGAATATACGGTTGCAGGACGTGGGGAGTCTACTAAAATGAAGTTTAGGTCCGTTATATGTACGTTCACGTAGGGGATATTTCATGGCTGTACAACAATTGCGTAGGGACGCGTGAGATCAGGGCAATCGGGACATTCAAGGGAGCAAGCGTGGCGCATGGAGTGAGGCCTTTAGAGGTCCAGGGCATATTTGGTACCTATCACACCTTAGCCGGGATTGTAGCGTGGGGTTTTCATCTCCCCTATTAAGCCGGGAACGAAGGGTTGGTCCTTTTAGGTCGGACATTCATTTCATATACCGATCATCGGTTCTTCTACGGTGAAAGAGTCGCCACATGGATTCACGTACCCCTGGATTTGATGATATCTCACGGTTCGCATACACCCTCGCATACAGAGGACCAAACTAGTTGTCGGCTCGCCGGCATAGTGGGATTTTTCGTCTTGTTCTACTTATGTATATTAGACAACTTTCTCACATTTGTGCTTTGCAACTCAAGAGTTCCGTATTAGTAACAAGTGTTGAGAGCTATTTTGTGGCCGAGGATCATAGACCCTTGGGTTAAGCCCAGTCAAAGGACACTAGTATCGCATGAGTTTAGGGAATAGATGGATAGGCACGATGCCTGTACTTCAGTATGGTCTTCGAACTTGCACAGACATCACGATGTGTTCGTGAGATATATGCGCTTGTTCGCTCATTGAAAGGGTGGAAGTTGAGTCTTTGATTCTCTTACTTTGTAGCCAAATCCTCAGAAATTGCCAAGACGGGTCTTACCCTTCCCACTCGTTGGCGTACGTTGTTGCCAGTTCAATAGGTATTAGAAAGTTATGCTGGCACAGGAGCCATACGCGGTTCAAAACAGAAATTGAAGGCATCCCTGACGCTATTGCATGGCTGGATTCAGGACCAAATGGCAACTCGGCAACCCAGCAACCCGGCAACTCAAACGTATTTCACTCTAAGGCGTCCGTCACTCTAAGGTATCTGTCACTCTAAAGTGTCTGTCACTCTAAGGTGTATGTCACCCCAAGGTATCCGTCGCTCTAAGGTGTCCGTCACCACGAGTTGCTCAAAAGGCAAACAACATTTCCTGGTGAAGGACCAGCCATGACCTAATGAGAACAACATTAAACCTACCAATCAGCCCTAGATTCTTGTACCAAATCAATCCGAGTCACTCGATCCGCCATCCGCTCCTTCCGTCAACTCCTGGAACAAACTGGCCAATAGTATACAATGAGTGGTTGTAAGGTATGTGTGATAGCTCTCGTCACATATATTTCTGTGTTGAGGCCTAGTGGCAACGTGAACTAACTGTGATCAGGGCCAGAAGGATGATGAGGAGCCAGTTGGTTTCGGCGGCGGCCACGCTGGGTCGAACGTCAAGCACCCGTCCTTCGGTAATAAGTGGGCTTCATATGCCACGGATTACAAAATGGTGGGCTTCGAGTACTTTCCAAGTGTTGACCATAGCTATCGATCGCCCTGGGTCCAAGATGAAGCTGCCTCGGAAGACTTCGCCGAGCTGCGTGCAACTTCGCCACAGACCTTCGGCGGCCCTGGGCCTGTGATGGAGGCCTTCACGAACCCTAAGCCACAAGCCGATGTGCTACCTAAGTTTGAGGAGAGGTGTCTGGAGGACCTCTATCGAGATTACCCAGACAAAAAGCTCCGCAGTATCCAAAAAGAAGCCATCGACTCCGTTTTTAATGCCTTAGAGCAGGTCGCCAAGGAGGCTGCGTACAAATGGATTTCCACCTGGCATCCTGCGATGAACTGGAACGACGTTATCGCCTCGATCATGCCTCGTGAGTCGATGAATAACGAAGCCCATGAGAGACCAGAACCCTCTATTCTGAGTCTTGCTCCGATCAGCCCAGAGACCAAGGGCAAGGGCAAGAAGAGGGACGATCTCGTTTCGACATACGATACGACAACCCTTGCAGATCTCTTTCGAAAATGCGTGGCGAAGCCCGCCGAGTCGCCGTCACCCATGCAGCTGCTCGACGTGAAACACGTTCTCGGCCACTGCATAGAGCTCTGCCGCGCCCTGCGGGACGCCAAGCGGAAGGTCTTGCTGGAGAAGTTCGGGGAGAAGCTGGCATGGATCTCTTGGGAGCTGGACTTCAAGAGAAACGAGGCGCACAAGACGGCCGCGGAGAAGCTCCGCCAGAACAACGCGAAGTACCAGGTGCTCCAGGTGCCGGAGAAGAACCTGACCCTGACTCTGGCGGGACGCGGGCTCGGATGCGAGCGCAAGCGGGCCGAGAGGCAGATCCTCGACGAGGCGGCCCGCGCTTTCGAGTGTCATCGCACTGCCGCCAAGGTGGAGTTGCTCAAGACACTGGACGTGCTCGTCACATGCTCCGCCTGATCCAGACATGCGGCAACAACGCAGTCACAGATTCTTCTAAACATCCCGTAATCCTACTAAAAGCATACGAAAGAGGGCATATCAAGCAAGATAGGAAGCCGTCAATCGAGACCTGGATATTTCTCTTCTCTCTTGTTGCAGTTGGCTGTATACGGTAGTGACATAGGATGATATATGATCATTATTCGCCGAAGGGTAGGATAGTATAGACTGCCTGGTTCCTACCGACCCATATCCATACTCTTCTCCGTATACACCCGTCATAGAATACTTTGCTAGGGTTGTGCAAGATGTTCGGGCGGTATCACCCATCGACTGATGTTTATCTGGACCGCACTTCAAAAGACTGAGAGTTATGAAGAAATATCTCGGAGATTATGGAGGTCATTATGGAATCCAAGACTCTAAGAATGGCAAATACGCTATTCGCGTCCGCATGTGAGATTGGGCACAATTACTATCTTTATTGTCCTCTGCATCGCTCTAATTCCAACGGTATATGACGGCATGCTCCAAAACCAGGTGTGTTGAGAGTCCCCGATTCGTTGAGAAGCTAACGGGTATGATTCATTTGCCCCCAGATGTTTCGGCGAATGGAAATGGAAATAGGTTCTATATCTCCAGTTGTTTCACCGACCTTAACGTCGCGGACAGTAACCTTCAAGATCCCGTCGTCATCTCTAATTGCCTCCGCCTCTTTCTTGGCGACCATCTCAAACGATTCCCCAATATCCATCATGTCTTTTTTGTAGTTGCCGCCATCGACGTGCTTTGAAAGAGCACTGAGGAACTCATACCATGATTCTGGCCGGTGTCGTATACTTTGTAGACGATATAACACAACACTCACACTCATAGGCAAGGAGGTTGTCAAAACTAGGACAAACTGGGACTGGCCTTTTTTGGGTAGAAATCGCAGCACGACACATTCCTCTCGTGTATAATGTCGCAGACGAATCTCTATGAACCCAGAACTTGCTCGCATGAAAGCCCCTTGCGTTGTAGCCCAATCTTCCAATCTTATATCTTCCATAGGAAGAGTGAGATTGATGCCAATGAGGCAAAGCCCAGCGATCTTGGAAAGGGCCATTGGCCAGTCCCAGGCATCGTCATGGAGCTGAATCCGATGATACCGCGGAACGTATATGGACTGTGTTCGACCGTAATACTCCGCCGCTGAAAATGCAAGGGCCTTGGCAGGCCAAGCCACCCGTGTGAATGTACCATGTATTTTCAGCAATGGGACGGATAGTCGATGCCCGGGTTCGTTTCTATCAAAACAATTCAACAGTGCGAAGAAGCGTAGTGGTGAGTGTGTACCAACAAGAGGAAACGTGACTGACAAGCCCAGGTTGGTCATAGAATAAACCTCCTTATCTGGATTGCTTAACTCCTGCTTTGCCATCTCTACAGACGCGCAGTTTCGAAAGCAGATAGGAAGCGGGGCTAGAAGGGAGACCCAGCTTGAATGCGGTCTGAACACTTTGGGACTCCACCGCATCTCAGTCACGAACTCCCATGCGAATATCGACTGGTCGGTAGACACCTTGATGATCTCTTCCTGGAGCCGTAGGAAGGCCTTCCCACCCTCTCCATAAAGCAGAGGCATGTTGATATCGAAGATGCCTAGCAAGGAGTACGCCTTATCCTCCTCCCTGGTTGTCTGCCGCGTTGCAGCCCACGACATTCGAGTCGCTACGCTAGCGGAGTGCAGGCTCTTCCCCGTGAGGTAGTCCTTCTCTATCGAAGTAATATCCGCGATGTCATGTGCAAGGGAGATTCTCGTCCCTAGTCTCATCCATTCCTTGGAGTAGAAATAGACCTCGATAGGGGCAAGCAGCTCCTGAAGCGTCCATCCTCTAGTAAACCACCTACTGCCCTCTAACATTGAACGGTCAATGTCATTGTGAAACGCGACGTCTGAAAGGTACACAAAACAGACAGCTGAAGAGGCATACCACGCAAACATGGAATTGATAGCTTCGGACAGCTCCGCGCTGCTGGACTTGTCGATGCAGTTGGTGTCGACCCAAATATACTCAAAGCCATACACTTTTGCTTTCTGACAAGCGCCCTCTATCTTCTTGAAGCCTGATTTCTGGGCGACCGCCTCCCATCCCTGGTTCTTGGTCATGTATGTATTCCATTCCTGGAAGCTGACCTCCTGCCCGTCCTGCCAGGTATGGGATAGGACGACGTATCTCTCAGCCCGGGGGTCCGAGACTTCGACGAACTTCATGCTGTGAACGTTGATCAGTCTCATGATGACGCTTACTGGGGGCCTCGAAGGCGTTTAGTGAGTTCTAAAAATCGCTATTTCCGGTTTCTATTGTGCTGGCGCTAAGAAAATGGGCGGCAATACCGCCGATTGATCTGGACAATTCCGAGGCGTTTAATGCCAGTGTGGCCAATTTGTCTCGAACAGGACCATGCGACAGAAGTGCTTGCTCAGCCTTGCCACAACCCTGAAGCTTGAGTGGGTTGCGGGGTTGCGGAACTGACGACGTTAATTGGACAGGCTGTTCCTTATGCATACTATAGGCTTCAATGGCGGCATTACCCGTATTATCCGCTATTATCACATTATGCCCATAGAACAATGGTTTGTCCGGGTGAAAGGGTTGGTATTACGAACACCTCGCAATCTAAGCCCTATATTATGCTTATTTTTAGTGCGTTTTGTAGCAAGGATAAGTGCCCCTGTTTACGAAGCGCGGTTGCATTGTGTATTATCTTATGTTACCCACTTTAAAAATGCTTTGCACCTAATACCTCTCGACTCCTCGGCAAATAGAAGTAGTTGTAATGGCATAACTCACCATTACTCCCCCATTGGTATGTCTTTCTCATCCAGCTTCCGCATCATCACTTCCTCCTCACTCAGCTCATTATCAACCCCGTTACCAATTCGCAGACCTCTCTTCCTCATCTCAGTCTCAATAAAATCCCTCGTGATCATCCCCTTCGCTAGTTTGTCGAAGTCTCCCCTCTGTTTCCTTACCCAGCCTTCCAGGCTTCGCATTCCGACGACAAGGAATCCCAGCTCCTCCCTGTCAATATCGAAGACTTCCCACCAAGCACACTCGGGCATCTTGGCGCCGATATCCCGCGCGGCGTTGTAGATGGCCGCCACCGCCAGAGCATGGGGCTGATGCGTCAAGTATAATAGCTGGGGCGACAGCAAAGCCGTGTTCAAATATGCCACTACTCTCTGCGATATCTTGCTCTTCGGTTCGTCTAAGAAGTCTAACGCTTGTAGGTACGTTATCGCAAGCGGATGCGGCAAGGACACGTGCGTATCGAAGGAGAGCGAGTACAGTATCCGCCCCTCGAGCCCCAGGATTCGGCTGTGCATGTCCGAGTAGGCGGTCTCGGAGAGGTAGTATGAGGAAGGGTCGTTGGGGGTTGTTTGGCGGCTCTTGAAGAGCGAGGAGCTCGGCGACAATAGATACGCGTAGACGTTGCATATGTCGCGCGGCTTACATGGATGCGCGCTGAGTTTGGCGACTAGGAATAGCGACGCAGCGGAGACGTCCTAACAGGCATCAGACAATTGGAACTCTCAGGCATAGAACAGACAAACTTACACTGAATTCGTAATCCAGCGGTGATTCGACTAGCCAGTATCGTGCCAGCACGACATTTGCTTGCGCCGTGACGGACTGAGGTAGCCGGAGCAGGATCCCGGCAGCTTGCGTCAGACATTGGGTGGTGAAGAAGATGATATCTTGGAGATCCGTAGGGATAGCGCCAAATGAGTTTCGGCGATATAACTGCTCAACAGTTGCTAAGGGATTCGTCATGTGCCACATGTCTGGTTTCGTCGTATATGCATGTGCGAAATGCTCAGTCCGGACTATGTTGATACTGAGGACGTCATTACGAGGCTGCGGAAAATATTGAGGCTGAAACCGTCAGGCTATGAATTGGGCCAATTGTGGAATTGAAGGCTTGCTGGAGTGCACTAACGCCCGCTATCCTTATCGCTATCAGTGGTCCACTCTGGAGTTTAGAGCGACCTATCTGTTAGCCATAAACTCCGAGTTACAGTAGAGCTAAACTCCTTTGACCGTCCATAAGTTTGCAAACCCCCATATGACGCCGTCTCCTTTATCACCCCTCCTTTTCGAAGAGTTCTTGTTTTGCCCTGATGGCCTTGGCCGTCACCTTACGTCGCCTAAATGCAACATCCCTAGTAATAAAAGTAATAACATAAACGTACCCTGGCATAGTTATAGGGATACTGTACCCAAGAGAGGTCAAGAACCGCTGAAGTCACTTCTATGTCACGAAAGTCGCGACACAAAATGAGTTCTTGAAGACGACCAGGTGACATTTGTTGATACCAAGGCTGGACTCATCCCATGCAGCTAATGTACCGGGCCACTTTCCGGATCGCCGCTGAATATCTCATGCAACGCTGTGATGAGGCCGGGGTTATCATTGGCTATGCATGTAAATGTTGACCTGTCATTCCATTCAGTCGGATCGCCACCAAATATCACCATCTGATCCGTGTCGGCTCCTCACCTTCGCCAAGGATGCTCCTTTTGCCAAGGAACTTAGTCCATAGAACTGGTTTCAAGCCGCCATGTGACTTGCGTCAATGCATTCCCTCCCGAAGTCGCCACATGTTGGTAGTATTCGTCTATTAGCTTCCACGGGCAGACGGGGTACATATCGAACGATTTTGGGGCGCCGGCCAGCTTACGGACTCAAACCAATGGCACAAGTCGTTGCCTTTGTTAAACTCCACATGAGTGGGGGTCCATAACCGCCCCTGTTGCCAAGTGCAGGCCTCCCCGCGAATTCCGTGGATCGACAGACTTCCCAGACTCTTCCCCGGATTATCGGGTGAGACGCCGTTAGTGCATCACTTTAAGGGAGAAGCATGGAAACTCAGAATTCATAATTGTACCACCAATGGTGTGATACGTAGGATATGATAGTCGCTACTCCATTTCATGGACTAGTTCACGAAACTCGGATCGTCGATTATTAACTTCCTATAGCCAGCTCACAGCTGCGAGCCTAACACGGAACAAAACGTTCATATGACCCAATAGCCCCTAGGAGACATAAGTCCGAGATATTCCCAGAAGGACGAGGCCTGTCCTAACATATTAGTATTGGGTAAATGTAGCCTTCGTCATCTACTTGTCACGATCTACTAAAACCGAATAGGTTGAGGGTAAGGTGTTGATACAAGGGAAACCACAAAGACTGTACTGTCAAGATCTAAGGTCTCACAGGGCTCGAACGATCTAGAGTGCTGTCTGGGATTAGAACTCTGTATTGGACTAAACAAAGCTTTGGAAGGCGTTCATACCTATAGCTGGGGCCTCACAATGGAGGCTTTCTACAATGGCTCTGAGCAGACATGGCTTAAAAAGAGGCAGGACTATCGGTCAAAGAGAGCATTGTGAGTCAAAGGGTTAAAGCGCAAGACATATGCTTTATAAGGCGTTCACCTCGATGTGAACCCTTTATTAAGGGGCATAGTACTTATAGACCACGCCAGCAAAAGTAATGATGGTTCTCACAGCGGTAAGACACTTGACAAGTTGATTTCAGTCATTTCACGGTACATCTCAACTTTCGCCTCGCAAATCTCGAATAAAGTGAACACCATGTGCAAAGCCGACGTGATCGAGCTGTCCTGCGGACACTCCCTCGTCCACTATACGAAGAAATGCGACCGTGGGTGCCTGAAGCCCGAGGGTACGCGCAGATACCTCGCAGACACCTGCTCCAGATGCGACTCAGAATACCGAGCCAGCGAGGAGAGCCGGGAACTGAAGAAGAAGACCGCCGACGTAATGAAGCGGTTGCTAGAATTAGTTGAGAAGCGAGAATCCGAGGAAGCGGCTGAGACCACATCGGAGCTCGACCCCATGCGGAAACGGGCCAATAGTGCGATAGGGGAGGCGCAGCACTGGCACGGCTCGGCCCTCGACATCGAGTACCCCAACCGCCGGTGGGAGCCCTCCGGCACCTCACAGTGGATCAACGGTAAGTGCGTCTGGACGCGCGATAACCCGCGGATCCCGTACAAGACCACGCGTTCCCCCGAGCCCCCGAAGCCGTCCGCGGAGGAAGCCGCCAGAGCGATGAGGGAGAAGCGGAAGAGCCTAATAGCCAGTGGTAGGCCCAACAACCCGCCGCCGCCGGGCCTCGTCGGGCGCAAGAAGCCCCTCAGCCAGCGCAAGCTCGACCGCCTGATCTACCGCAACACCAACGTCTGGGCCCACTTCCTCACCAAGGACGGCCTGCCCGAGGGCTGGGACGCGGAGTCCGAGCCCGAGGACGAGCCAGAGCCAGAGCCCGAGCACCCGGAGCGGTCCCAGAGGCCCCCTCCCCCACCCCACCCGCTGCGCCACAAGAAGAAGTACGCCCCGTGGCTCCTCACGCCCGAGGAGGCGGACGCGCTGGCCGGGTATATGGCGGAGGCCTCGCTGGAGGAGCCCGCCGCCGAAGGTGAGTACGAATACGAGTATGATGATTATGCCCAGGAGCAGTACGGCGGAGAGGATTATGGGCCCTATGATACGACGCGGAGCGGCGAGTCGTATGTGATCAGGCACTCCGGGGACGAGGACGAGGACGAGGAGGAAGACGACATCTGGCTGCGAGAGGCAGACCGTGGGGTTAAGGGTAAAGGTAAAGCGCGCTTCTAGAGTACATGCTATCAAGAAAGGATTTCTCCTTTCCCTAATAGAGATCCCTATGGACATAATACTGCTGGCAGGATATAAATATTTCTTTTTCTCAAACGAATGGATGCTGAATTAGGTGTCCAGTTTTCTTGGGCAAGCACGAGAGGCGATGCGGGTTTTATCCATTCGTTCTCTGGAGCCGCACGGGATGTGTTCAATATGCAAAAGTTAAACTGACGAGTTCTCGGCTTCGTCAGTAGTTCTAGTCGTATTTCGTTTGTCAGACACTGCGTTGCCTAGGCCAAACTACCTGCCCCGAACACAACTGCCCCGACAGCCGGTATCAGGAGCAGCGCAGTAAATTTACGTGTTTGTTGGTGGTCACTACTTGGAATCGTGTGCGTCGCCTCGTTGTCCTTGGCCTCCTTGGCCGTAGTCGCTAAACTAACGTCGGCGCTGCGCAACAGTACCTTTAGCCATCTTACGAGCTGCTGAGGCAGCTTAGGCAAATTAGATGCCGCTACTCCGCCGAATGACATGGGATGTGGGTGGTCCGTTGCGAGAATACATGACAGGAGTCGAGCTTCGGTTTAGGGAAGTATAGGCAAGCTGGAGGTAGCTGAGACAAGGAAATTTGAGTTCGAAAGAACTCTGGCGCGAAAGGCACCATATTCCATGAGTGGAAACTTCGCGCTTCCTCTACGATAATTGAATATGAAGATACTTGGCACGGCTTCGAGCTAGAACCATCGCCTGTTCTTTACTCATAGCCAGGATACCATGAGTCCAGTGTTGAAGCTCCGAACGTTGCCCATGAAGTGGTACTTTCCATATGGTAGTCAACAGCTCTATTTTCCAAATCTCACTTACAACACCCCTCAACTGATATACCCACCTCCTATATGGAAACCCCAGATCATCATATCATCATTCCAAATGCACGCCGATTTAGCCCTAAAAACAAGCTAAACATGTCTACACGCAGCGGAGCATCCTAGCAGTGGAATAACACCAGAAAAGCTGACATAATGCTGCGAAATTCCTCTTAGATATCAGAGAGATTGGGAGAGGGAACAATCGATAGCAGAAGGCTTCAAGGGGCGCTGAAGGGGTAGCGATTGTACCGGGAATGAAGGGCGGTAAGACGCAAGATGCATACGTATTTACTCCACCCTAGTTAGGGCATTTTGCTGCCGCTCTACTGGGTGGTCATGTTGTATTACAATTTCGTATTGGCTTGTATAAGGTTGGATTCTAGTTCATCGAGCGAAGCTGCATGCTGGATAGGCGAACCATAAGGCTAGATAGGGTTGAACAAAGATCTTCCCAAAGTTACAACGCCGAACCGCGCTCATTCCCGTCATCACCATCATCGCCGGCGCTGAGGTCCTCTCACTTTCTCCCACGCTAAACCACAAGACGTTCGCGATCTCCTATCCTGGGTGATGTGCCTGCACCTACTTCCTGTGCGTTCTACAGACTACCTGTTACTAAAACTGAAGCCCTCAGGAAACTCCACCGTGCCCATGCGGTGCGCGATATCGAGCGGAGTGACGACCGCCGCCGCACCCTTCTTGTCCCTGTCCCCCGCGCCGCCCCTGGTTTCCTGGATATCTCTCTTCGCCCTCGTGTACTCCCTGATGCGCGACGTGGCCAGCCTCCCCGGCCTGCGCCTGTCGGTCGGGCAGCGCAGGAGCGGCACCTGTATGATGGCAGCGAAGACGTCGAAGACCTTCTCCACGGACGCGTTGTGCCGCTGCGCCACCTCCTCGAAGGGGAACTTCTCCTGGCACGTCTCCGCCACGTCCACGATGAGGTTAGGTGACGGCTTTCGGTAGGTGGGCTGGATCAGCGAGGCTGGCGGCTTCAGGGGGTTGGAGGAGTTGGCCGCGGGCGCGGGCACCAGGCTCCTGCGCTCTTGTGCCTTGGTCTCGGTCGCTTCGGCTGAGCTGTCCGGCGCTAGCTTTCCTGTGTTTTGCGGGCTGTGTGTGGATAGGGTTCGTTGAGTGGGTTGAGGGGAAGGAAGGGGGATGTGAGTTGCGAAATTAGGGAAGCTGCTCCCTTGAATGGGCATCATCATCGGAAAGCCTGGAGCGAATGAATGCATACCGTTGGGGGTCATGGCCATGATGTGATGCTGAAGGTGCTGCCCATATGGTTGGTGGCATGGCGCTTGTGGGATGAGCTGGGGAGATGGCACGTTCTGGGGCATCATGGGGATGCCTTGTGTTCTAGCGAGATTGGCTTGCTGTCTCATCCTAGCGCAGATCTGGCATGGCTGCTTTGAGTTCCTGTGATTGGAGCCGATATTTGTAGTTTTGTCTGCGGCTTTCTCACCAGAAATAGGGCACTTCTGTATTGAACCAGTTGCATGAGGCTGCTCAGGTAGCGGCACAGGGGGAGGTGGCATAGATGAGAATTTGGCATCAGTCTGCTTGGAAACCCCACTAGACGCCCCAGGAGGAGCTGGCTGATTGATTGGCATGTTTAATACCTGGAGTTGTTCGGTCGCCGGTTCTGAGTTTTCTGGCTCTTGATGAGGTGTCGTTGACACAACTATGTTCTCGCTTGCCCTGCACGATTCGATTTCCTGATGAGGTGTCTCCTTCAGGCCGTATTCTCCTGGCTTATTTTGAGTATGGATATTCAACATGGCGGGAGAGATCGTCTGTGGCAGCGTCTTTGGGGAGAGCTCTGGAGGGCTCATCGGCCTCGGGCCTCGTGGCGGTTGATTAAGCACGAAGTTTTCTAAAACTGGCAGTGATACGCCTCGTATCCCATAAGTGAGCTCGACAGCATGCATATCTGAGGGCAACCCTACCATTCCGGTGCTTAGTCGCCTCTCTGATGCATGAGCTCCTTCTCTGGGGCCATTGACGGCTTGTGTAGTCGTTGGGACTGGAAATGGTACTGCTGGGACAGGAACAGAAGCAGGAGCAGGAGCGGGGGCGGGGATCGCAAGAGGCGCTGGTGTTGTGGAAACAGCAAACTGTGGTTTACACGTATGCCCAGGTTTCTGCTCGCTAATCTTGCGCCTCTTGACTGGTTTCGAAGAGATGAATTGAATATCATCGTCTGACCTCTTCGAAGGAATAACGGTTGCACTAGGAGCTGTATATGTGGGAGGAAGCTCACCAACTTTGGCCTGAGCACTGTCAGGATTCTGCATTTCACAGCTGCCTTGGAAGTTGTGAGCTGCTGACATTGCTGCTAGGAAGTGATAGATGCTATAATGCGAGGATTACCCGCTACATCATAGGCTTGGGTATTCATAGCATTTTTAGGGAGCTAAAACAACAAGGATATGAGAAATCTAGAGCCATCCGTATCTGTACAAGACAGAAGGCCATCTGCGGTGAAAATGGGAAGAATGTGCAGTAACCAAGACATAGGGAAGCTCAACATTTCAAAGGCATCACATGCTTGCTCTGCAAAAGGTTCTATGAAGTGTCTTTCAGTTACACATGGCTGTCTCTCCGTAACTGGAAAAGAAAGAGAGAACAGGGACTCAATTTCCACCCAAGTTGGTGAAATAGTCATTGTCGGTTCAACTCCTTTAAGTGATGTTAAGGGTTTGGAGCCTAGGATCGCTTGCACAAGTCTGCACGGGCGTTCCTAATATATGTTGCAACATGTAGAAGGTATTATAATCTCACAAGGTGCCTAATTCTGATATCGTTGATCAAGATGCATAGCCTTCTTCATTAGGAAAAAATGTTCCTCGCTGTCTGCGTTACAGGTTGGTAGCGATCATATAGCAATCTAAGAAGAAGGGAAGACGGGGAAGTCATTAGAGGGGAGGGAATGTCTGGATATTGACAAAAACTGTTTCCCATATACTCAGCCATAAGTGAGTCGGGAACGTCGTTTGAAGAGTGATTGATTTAGCTCTTGGTCCAACCCCCTATTCAGCTAAGATGCATTTAGTGCTAGTAGGCAAGCCACATTATGCTCACTTACTCCACATCTACCGGCCACTCCCGCCAGCCCCAGCCTTGACTTTAGCTAGCTTGCACTGCCACCGCGGGGCAGCTTTGACAATCGCGCTAAATTGAAGCTTATCAAGTAACATATAACTTAGCTGATAAGGTCTGTAACCTTGCAATACGTACCAACCAATGCAGGTATCTGCCTGCCCGCCTGCCTCCTTCTTACCACCGTGGAACAAACAAATAACGAATATCTGTTCTCCAGAGCTTCGCCTCTCATTCTTTCACAGATCAAGAATCACTGACAAAGGCAATAATCATGGAGATGTCAGCAGACGCAAATCCGCTGATATCTTCACAGAAGTCATCTGACTCTGGCCTACAGGCCGTACTCCATCCCCTCGTCCTCCTCACCATATCCGACTATATCACGAGACACGCTCTGAGAGAACAGACGGGTCCCATTGTAGGTGCTTTGATAGGACAACAGAATGGCAGGGAAATTACTATAGAGCATGCCTTTGAGTGTGCTACTCTATCGAAAGATGGGGAAGTCATACTCAATGCTGACTGGTTCACACAGCGATTAGATCAGAGTCAGTATATTTCTGGCGCAATTTCTTTACTGCAGACTCTAATCATGATTCTATAGTGAGGCAAATTCACAAGTCCCCGCCACTCGACCTCGTTGGCTGGTACACGGTTCTGCCCAGGAGCGGACCCACTCCATCTATCCTCCCCATTCACAACTACTTACTTGCGGAGCACAATGAGTCTTCCCTACTACTGGCCTTCCACCCCGAAGAGGCAGTTGATCACTCGATCGGAAGCAAGCTGCCATTGACCATCTACGAGTCAAACTATGAAGTGGACGAACCAAAGTTGGACCAAGGAGAGGATAAGGAAATGCGGGATGGAGAGCCGCCGCTAAAGCTGAAATTCAGAGAGCTTGCCTATTCGGTTGAGACCGGAGAGGCTGAAATGATTAGCATGGATTTCATCGCACGGGGAGCAGGCACAGCAACGGTCGTTGAGCCAAGGGAGCAGAAGCAGCCGAGCCAAGACGCCAAGGGGAAACAGCCCGAACGCAAAGTAGAAGAGGAAGCGGAGGCGGACGAATATGTTCTGTCAAGGGATGACGAAGAGATGATTGCCGCCCTCACTGCTAAGCTGAATGCGGTGAAAATGCTACAGTCCCGCATCAACCTTCTGACGACGTACCTCGAGCGACTTCCCCCATCCTACCTAACAACGAACAATCCGCCAGGAGCAGAAGGAGCAGAAAGCAACGCTTCCGGTAGCCCACACACGATTCCGTCACATACCATACTCCGCTCCATCCAAGCACTTGTCAACAGGTTGTCACTTGTTGTGCCGTCCAATACGGAAGCTTTTGAGCAAGAGATGCTCAGTGAAGCCAACGACGTCCACCTGATGGGGCTGCTGAACGACGTCATGCAGAGTATGACCGAGGTCAGGGGGGTCGGGAAGAAATTCGAGGTTGTGGATGGAGCAAAGAACCACAACAGGAAAGTAATGGACAGTGCGATGGCTGGGGACCGAAGTGCCTTTATGCCGGGCGCCGGGGATCTGAATATCTGAAGACTATGATCCAGCTCTGGCAGCTAAAACTCTGATTCAACGGGGAGCACGATAGTATGCCTCAGGGTAGGCATAGGGTCTTGATGGTGGATTCTCTCCTGCCGTACCGACTTGAACCTAAATCTTCTGCAGCATGCGTTTTTCGATCGGCCAATATTTCGGCTCGGTTGAGGTCTTTCCTTGTTGCAGCGAGAGTTTTGCTCCTACTTGCAAGGTAGTAGGACCTTGCACGTCGTCTGGCATTTGCATGGCGAAGGAGGCGTTTGTCTGCAGTTAAAAGATGTTACCCTGGCTTAGGGTTGATGAAATTCGCACGGGTTCGAGAGGGATTCTACTGAGAACAATATGATAGACGCTGCGACAGAACAATGAAGCCTACATTATCAGACATGCTGAGAATAGTGATTCTTCGCTTCCGCTGTCCGCAATGCCTTCAAGTGACAAATGCACAATACCAGAAAACCGCCAAGGCTATCCAGATGTTGCTTAGTGGGTAAAACAAAAGCGCATGAAAATTAAGGACTGAGGTATCTGATCTGGTCTTCCATATCTAACTTGCAAGGGGCATTTGCACCCCGTCTAATCCATTGCTTCTTGTCCTTCTTCTCAAAACCCAAAACAAGAATAAACGAGAGCAAGGGGACCCGACCTGGAAAGCTAACGTATAGGCAGCTGAAGTATGTAGGAAAACCCAGGGGTCCGGCCAGCGGGCCAGCACCAGAGGAATTAGTTCTCCCCACCACAACACTTCACTTGATTTACTTTCCCGAAAGCTGGAGCCAGTTATGTGAGCATGCGTAGCCTCCTGAAACATCCTGATTCAGACAGTTTGCCATCTAGAGCTGAAGTCGCCCCGGTTCTATCGCCTTGGCTGAATATAAGGAGGGTGAACGCCGAGTAGGAAAACAGCCCAATTTCGAGTGGTCGTATCCTATATCGTGAATTAATTCTGGATCAGTGGTTATCGTTGGCTGGGTTCTAACGTTTCGTCAGTATCATGTGGCGCTTCGGAAACAGCTAGGCTTCGATGACGACTTTCAGCACGAGATTGCCGTCGTCGTCGACTGTCCTGCCGGCAAGCTCGAAGGCGTGCTTCGCAGCTCCGAGCCCCTTAAATCGATGGGTTACCATGTCGTCTAAGCTCGGTAGGCTTCCACCGCATAGTAGCCTGATGCCCGTCGAGTAGGTGTTGGCGTAGCGGAAGATACCAAGTATGTCGACCTCCCTCAGGTGTGCCACAGACATTGGTAGCGTCTGAATAGGGGTCCCCATGCCGACCATGATAACCTTGCCACCGGGTCGCGTGGCGTAGAGACTTGTATGCATACAGACCTCTTTGCCAGTGCACTCAAAGGTCACATCGACCCCGTCGTCCTCATCCTCGCTCTGCAAGATTGGCGGCGGTTTCGTCAGGGAGAGGATGTCGGCCGCAAGGCCCTTGGCGCCTTCAAGCTGGCCGTGGATCGAATTAGAGAATATGCTTGACGGCGTCACGACACCGCAGTCTAAAGGGGTCGAGGTGCCCGAGTTGGTGAATATGGAGGAACTGCTCGAGGAGGTGTGTAACGGGTGAGGGACAACGTAACCATGGGTCGCGAAACCCTTTTTCAGGGCATAGTCGACCCGGCCAGCATCTATATCAGTTATCGTTACTGTAGTGCAGCCAGACTGGCGCGCCATAGCAGCAGTCAGCAAGCCAACCGTCCCGGCACCGACGACAAGGGCGGTAGAGCCCGGCGTCGGGCTTGCGCGGTTCACCGCATGGATGGCAACCGATAGAGGCTCAAGGAGGGCTGCAGCGTCGAAGGAGACGTGGTCTGGCAACCTGAACACAAGGTCAGCTTAGCCACGAGTAAACCGCCGTAGCAATCGGGGTGACGAACTTAAAACACCAGACCGCCGGATGGTTTATCCTTTCTTGGAGGGTGCCCTGGAAGTGAGGCACGCTCTTTGCGCTACTCCTGAATCTCATCTTCTTGCAGAGATTGTACCTGCCTTTCCTGCAGGTGGTACATTGGCCGCATGGAATGCCTACTTCCATGGCCACGCGATCTCCCACCTGGAACCCGTTCACCTGGGGGCCAATGGCTACGACCACGCCTGACGACTCGTGCCCGAGGGACAGGGGTGCGCAAGCACAGAGGTCTCCGTTTGCGAACTTCTTGTAGTAAGAGACATCCGAGCCGCAAATACCCGTGGACTTAACGGCAATCTGAAGCTCGCCAGCGCCGGGGTCCTCGATCACTCTGGCTTCCTACGTTGAGATTAAGGTTATTAGTTCAATTCCCCGAAGCAGATTGGCGAGGCGTCAAGCGCGGCCCCCCCCCAACCCGATCTGGTGTAACCGTAAGCCGGCATAGCTTGCTTATTATTAGACTCACCAATCGCAGATCGCGCGGTCCATGCAGGACCGAGGCACTAATTGTAGAACCCTTCGCCGATACGGGTAGGTGCATTGGCGCGATGTCTGGCATTGCGGAGGGCGCCATCGGGGATGACGACAACGGCGTGGGATGAGTGGGATGTAAGGCGTGCATACGAGACTAACGGGAGATCCGATGACACGATGTGGACTAAGGCCAAAGGCCAAGAACGCAGAAGCGCAGAGTATAAATGGCACCCCCTTCTGAAACACCACAAGGAATCTGAGAGCCTCAAGAATGATTAAACGCCTTCGAAGGACGATGTGGCAGAGTCAAATAAATAGCTCGTCCAAAGTGCTCAGTCGAGATGACGTGTCTCGAAGCCCACGGCCAAAAAATTTGAATATGAGGGCGACGAGCACAAAATCAGGTTCAATGAAGCAATGAAAGAATAGTCGGGACCCCTGAGGTCTGGTGAACCCGCCACACCCTTATGTATCGGGATACGGAATGGATTGGATCCCATCTTGCCATCGTGTGCTCCGGTGTTCGATAAAACGTCGGTCAGCGATTACCAGTGCCCAAGCAAGGGTAGATCCGAGATCTGGGCGCTCAACCAAGGACTTGCAAGCTTGCAAGGCGAGACAGGTTTAGCTTCGCAGACCCAGTCATATCAACGATTTGTCTTGGATTTACTGCAGAGGATCCTTCCAAGGTATGGTAATCTCGGGACCTCCTCACCTGCACGTGCCTAGCGGCGATGCAACAGTGCTTGTCCCGGGCCATCCCTATATCGGTATGTAGCCAGATCCCAGCATCTCGATGGGTCCTCTCGACGGTAAATGGATGTCTCACCGTTGTAACTGTCTTGTACATGCCATCGCCTGACATCAGAACTTTATTTCTCAAGTGGACAGACGTAGCTAATATGCCTGTCTCGCTTTTCGCGGCTGAGAAGATGTCAGTCTCCCTCAGCTGCATGTCGTGGTCCTTTCAATATCAGAATGACGATGGTCATCTATCTTAGAGTCAGTCAGGCTGGGCGCCAAAAGTACCAGTACAATAGCTGCGGCTCGGCCTCTCAAGTACATGGTTTCTCTTAGCCATAAGCTCTATCTCCACCCATGGTTGAGATGCAATGGGAACCAGTTGTGCTGCTTTTCTCATGGCGGAGGAGGTTACTGGATTGACGAGCCCCGCCGAGAAAATAGTCTGGCTCTGCTCTCAACAAGGTCGACCGGACTTGACAGAGGCCAACTAGGATGCGGAGGGGCAGTTTCGCCGCGCACCTGCTCTACCTGAGACTCTACTATGGGTGCCATGGGTGGATTTTCCGGACGATAAGCCGTACCTCTATACCCATTCGAGTGTCTGTCTCAATTGCAATTTTCTAACCCCAGCTAGGCCACTGGGTGAATAGGGAAAAGACAAATTATATCGGATTTTGCCAGTATAGGATGATGCTGTTCGGGATGCTCCCGTAGTATGCCCGGGGCTAGCCGCCGGAGCCAGAGGCGGATTACGCGGCTGCTATGAATTCGGCCTCTTCATACAGCCTCTATGCAAGATGGCAGGTTGAAAGTAATCGTAATAACAAGGTGTGTTGGTACATTCTGGGAGAAGTAGCGCCTAACCGGGCAACCTCGGAATGTATCCACCCTAGCTTTAAATCTCTTGGTAAGAAAGAGAAAGAGATAAAAGAAAATCACATGTGATTGAAGCAAGCATGCCGTTAAAAAAAGATAGAGAAGTTACGGTACACGCTCGGATTACTAGCGTTCGGAAGGCATTTTTGAACTTACCGTTCTCCCCCGGTTGTTGTGGAGGACACTTGCACATGGCAGCAAGGATCGCGGAATCCGCTAAACGTCTTCCCTTGTCCGCTAACTATATTCGAACATGGCAGCCAACGGGGTCCCAGTCTGACGAGCCTGCGTGCCTAGCATTACCCAGCCAGGAGCCCTTGAAGAAGTTGGTCGCTGAAACATTCTTATCTTTCGTACGGGCCTCCTCCACTCATCCATCAACGGAGGTTCCATGTATGGCCGAAGGACCACCGGCTTCGCTAATGCTGTTAAGATTGCAGCGATGAGCCGTGCCCTCCGATCTACCAGGCTCTGGCACTCTGCCTATCAAGAGAGCCTGGTGGTTACTAGATATGCTCTTATGTGCTCGCGAGTGAATGCTTAGGAACGCTAAAGATATGGCCGTTATCAAGCATTGTCCGGCATGAGATACACCAACTATTCGCGATCCAAATTCTTCAGTCATGGCCCAGGCTCTTGCAGAGCTAGGTTTAGGCACGCAATATCTGAATCGTCAATAGTTCCACTTACTGGCTCCGCTCCGCAGTTCTGCCAATCGTCTCGGGCCTTTCGACCGTGTACATCAATGTCACGGACGGCAAGATCGAAGCGCTTGACGCATATGCACTATGTATCCCGTGCTGTTATTTCCCGCTCATACGAACCGAGACCAGAAATGTCCCCCGGGGACACCTTATCATCACCTACATCAGCAGCGGCACTTGTCCTAATCACGTCGCACGGAGGGTTTGCCCATTTTCCTCGACGCGGACACTGATCAACCCTTCTCTCGCAGATCTGGCCGGTCTGTAATGTGATTAGGTAGTTCATCGTTCCTTGACGGTGAACCCATCCCTTTCCCAGCCAAGCATCATCCCATCTGACCGCCTAAGTGCCTCTCCTCTTCTTCATTCTGACGTGCCGTGGTGTGCCGGTCCTCTAGGCCTGTTAAGCCCAGTCAATAACTTGATGTTCCACATGAATTTGGCCCAGTTACTTTGCCAAACTAAGAATTGAGGGGTCTGTCAGCCAGAATTGGAGAAATTGGAGATTGCCGCTCTCGAGCCTGGTGCATAATTGGTCTACAGCCAGCATATAGATAGGGAGACTGGTCTAGGCCAGAGCTCATTTCCTCGCCACGCTCCAACCGCTACCTGGAAGTCGCTGCTGCACGGAATCTCCCCTCTCGTTCGAGCCGTCACGGCGTGCGGAGTACCTGGCCTGGCAGTACAGGGGATATGACGAAATCGACGAGTACAGGGTTGATCGCGTCGAAGATCGCTTCAATTACGCAGGCACCGATACTACAACTTATGGCACCATCCCGTGTGGTGTGTTGTAGCCTCGCCGGTCTCAATGACGCCTGACCGCTTCTAACTTGACGATCCCCTCTTGAACACGAGGAACACACATATTGTGTGACCTGCGACGTTGCAATTCCTCCGTTCTCGCAAGCTACCTTGGTAGCAATTCCTGGCTCTAATATCTACCTAGGTAATCCAAGCTCACATTCGGTTCACCATGCTAACAAAGTGTTGACAATGCGCCTATCTCGGTAAGTTTTATCGTCTCAAAGTGGGAATCGCAAGATAGAGTTTTATGGCAAGAACCCATATTCAAGGTAACCTATCTCCCGTAGCATCGGTTTGAGATATTGCGCCATCGTCACCCTGGTCCGCGCTGCGACTTAAGTAGCGGAGCATAACTGGGGTGAAGCTTAAAAGGGGTCCCCACAATGTCGGCCCTTAGAACCGTAACTCGGTTATTGCATATTCGGAAATCATTGATACAACTGGGGATTACTCCGGCTTTGATACAACCTTGAACGGCGGACCGTTGCGCAGACCTCGTTGATTCACCATTAGCTCAGAGCTTCGAAAGCAATGACGCTGCGTTCAAAGATCCCATCCACGCACACGGACGGTCGTACGCTTTATGGTTAGCCCTCAAGGTTAAAGCAGGCTATATATCGGCCCAGATTTTGGCAAACGACAAGGTCGCGGCTAAAGGGAGATGATATCCCTTTTGATTAAGCAGCTCTCATCCGGAACCCACATTGAAGACGACAGGAATTCTTTGCATGAAGGCCCATTTTCTTCAATTATGCTATGCGTCTGAAACCAACCTTCGGTATACGAAGTAAACTATCGAACGATGGATATTCTGTCCTCAGGCTCAGGATATAGGGCGGATCCAGGGCGGGTGCAGATGCTACTGGGGCCCCATAGCTGTTGCATGCTTGCTGCATGCTTGCACGCTTTGCAAACACTGGGGGGCTGTCTTTATTAAGCAGACGCATCGAGCCCCATCTTCTTGCTGCCTGCATGCCAATTGGCGTTTCTTGAATCTCAACTTCCCGCTCCCCGCCCCCTTTCACTGTGCAATGAACTTCCGACTTTAAGCCACGATGTCGCTCTACGGGGCACATGCCACATCCGTCGCCCTATCCAATACCAGGGAAGGAACTCGCTCGTTCGTCACATTATTCGATGGGGACCGTAGGTTATCGTCGCGTCGTTTCCACTGAGGCCATTTGGCCTAGAGATCGCGATCAGTTCGGTTCGGTTCGCCTCTTTTCTGGTCTCCGACCAGATACGAGGCTACGGGATTTGCAATTCGCCGATGCTCCTCCCTCCCTTCTAAATTAGAGCTAACATATACCTATGTATGATTGTGTAAGTGTGCGCGTGCCCCTGCGCGTCTGCATACTCACTTCACAGGGTTTCTTTCGGTTCCACTTTCTGCTGCAGATATTGAGAGAATAGCGGGGCTAATTTGCTTGATTTGCGCGTTTCGCGTTATATATGCTGTACTCCCCACCACGAAGACTGCCCTGGTCTGCTTTTTCGTCCTCGGATGCTTAATTATGTGACACATGGCACGGCAACCTCCAAATGCTACTGCAGTTTCTACAGATACTACGTAGGTATGTTGGGTATGTGTGTATGTAGGAACGTATGTGAGGGCAAATGTATGTACGCAGTACGTACGATGTACGTAGGGACCACTAGGGGGGGAACCGAGGCCCATCTGATAAGACTGTTCCTTGACAGATTGACACTGAATGAGACCTGATACGTAGACGAGATTTCTCCCTATGTACAATAACGTGCGGTCCGTCCAGCAGTATGCGGGCTGGCTATCATACCTAACGTAACCATGTGAAATAAACTCCCCGCCTTCAGCCGCGCCGCAACGGAATACTACCGTCAGCAGCATCATGCATTGCATATCCGAGCCGCTCCGCAAAACAGGCATGGACTCTCCTTGGCCGCAATATTTCTTTCGTAATTCCCAGGGTGTCGCTGAGAAACGGCATTGTGACTCACTCAGCTCGTACAAGAACCGGGCTTGAGTTGGGCAAAGGAGGCCGTAACCCTGTGTGCGTACAAGATAGATACCTACACCGAATCCCCTTTCGCCAAAGAGCGGTGCGCGGGAAATCCAACCATACCCTGCTAGTTGCAATGTGACCGGTGTCGTCCCACTCAGAACGTGCTGGTGGCCAAGCGGCTCGCGGCATTCCGGGCGTCGACCCGGTCTTCATCATCCTCCTCTGCGACTCCAGGCAGCCCCAACGTACTGGCGCTCAGGCGCTTGGACCCAGAACCTTGGCCGTCCTCGCCGTCGCCCTCGTCGGCAGTAATGACGCTGGGCACGATGGTGGCGACGGACCCCGAGACGCTCCTGGCGAGGCTGTCGGAACGCCGGGGCACGCCACTCCAGGCGTCGCCTTTGGGACCCTGGCTCGCGGCGAGGCTGGACCGGCGAACCGCGGGGTGTGACTCGCGGCCGAGCCGGCTAAGGCCGCCCGACGCGTCGATGGCCCTGACGTCCGGGCGCACGCTCTCGAGAAGCGCCAGGGTGCGGCGCTCGGCCTCGATCTCGCGCAGCACGAGTTCGCGGATGCTCATGCGCAGGTCCGCGGCCGTGCGGGCGAACCACCGGCGCTTCTCCGCCACCAGGTTCTGCGTCACCCTGCCCGTCCGATGCATGAGCTCCAGCTCGGTGTTTCGGGCCTCATCGAGCGCAGCGATTGCCTCGTCGACCTTCTCGGGCCGCACGTTCGAGCTGGCCTTGAGGCGGTCGGCCGCGTTGAGCTTGCTGCGCGTGTTGTCCTGCGCCTGCAGGAACTCGCGAATCAGGAGCTGCCGGTTGGTGAGCGTTTCCTTGACGATAAAGGCGTCTTGCGAATGATACTGGAACGGATCGCCCACGGTCGTCGCCTCGGCCGTGGCCTGCGCAGCGTGGCAATCTCCAACGGTTTGTATAACCCTCCCCAGCTTGCGATAGGCATTTGCCAATCCTTGGTGCGGCTCCTGAACATGCATCCCACCCAGCTTGACACCGAAATCGGATTCTGATAGTCCCAATCCTACTCAAAAATTAGCAATTGATCCAGTATTTATGAACCGGTAGAGGCACCTCTCCGGGACTTGACAAGCTTATCGACCTTGTGCCCAGCGTCCATGGATCCAAGGTAGAACAATTTAACGATTGGCCGTGCTTCTGATAGCTCGGGCGTGTCATCCGGTGGTGGCGCGAACTGTTTTAGCAGCTTTCTTCTCACACCGGTCGCTGGCTGTTTTCTCTTAACCATAGGACTATAGCCAAAGTCACTCTCCACAAACAGAATCATCTCTTCATCCCTCATCAGCACTTCGTTGGTGCAGACGTAGTTGAACCATCTCTGCATAAGCGCCTTGACTCGAGTCTCGTCTTCGTCCGTACCGGCGCCGGCGGACGTCAGGGCGGGCGGTACTGCTGGCACTATGGCCTCAGGGTTGGCTGATATGAGGTGTTCAGCTAGCTTAACGAATTCGGAATGTAGCCGGCGTACGTCACGGAATTGGGTGGTTCGAAATTTGGGTATATTAGTCTTGAGTTTATCAGTATTGGCTGTGCTATTTCTGCTATTGCCTCTACACCTACGTGGACGTCGAATCGCAAGATGGGATCTTTGCGACCTGTTCGCTCCAGTCCAGTGATCTTTGCCTGTAGCTTGTATTGCGGACCGGTTGACTTTCGACCATGTTGATGTTGGTCTTGCCCCTGTGGCTTTACTGGCGCATGGGGTTGCTGCGACGTCTCGGCATGTTGCTCTCGCCCATTGCCACGGCTGGGTTGCTGCGAGGCTCCTGATTGCTGGAAGGGATTGTAGTCCGGCGCCGCTGTCGCGCTTTCAGCCGTAACTGGCCTTTGGAATGTGCTGGCTTCTGTATGTTGCTGGCCAAATCCATTGCTCGTGTCTGCTTCGTAGGGCAGTGAGGAACCATTACGACGCGGTGAGACGGGAGGCGATGACCCCCAAGGCGATGCACCGGCCGCGTGCTCGTCGTCAGCTATGGAGGAGCGGTAGTCCATCGTGGATATCGAATATGTCTTGATAAGGCCGGTAACTTGCCGTCAACCTAGTATGACGTCGGTAGATGTCTGTTGAGATGATGTACCGGCGAGAATCAAGGACGATTAAGCAAGAGGCGGCCACCTCTGAAGAGTCCCCGCAGATGAAGACGGCTGTGTTGTAACTCAATGCTTACTGCCGAACAGCGCGAAGGGCGGCAACTTAACCCGTCACATTCGCGTTGGGAAAAAGAAGCTGGGAATTTTGCGACTCTCCTCACCACATGCTATCACCGGGCGGATTATGTAGAAGGTTGAGGTACATCTCAATGTGGCTGCCTTCATACGTACATGCATTGGTGGGGCGGAGCTTTAAGGACACACAAGCCACAATGCACAGCCCACTATTTAGTGATTAGCCCTTGTGCAAACGCTGCTAACCCAGTGACGAATCTCACTGTGCTACCCTGGGGGTAGCGCTTTAACTGCCAAAACCCAGGCAGCCAGGCCTATAATGCCTAACACAAGTCTATACTAACTTGCTGGAAGCATTGTATCCCGATCTTGATATAACGTCGTCTTAGCGCAGGTGCTAACCTCTTTCCACCTTTCGATCACTTCAATGCGTGGGGGTATCCCTTTTACCCCCTAAAGTCTGGAGCAGGCATGAGCTTTTTAGCATTCGCGTGCAGAGCTCACCGCAGACCATGGGGTCCGCTCAGAGTATGGCCGTATCTCTCAAGGAAAGATAGCATATTCAGTAATGTGAGGACGATGTCGACTCGGGCGACCCCACATCAGGATTCCGCAATCGATTATGTACGCAATATTGGCATTGTTGCACATGTGGACGCTGTATGACCTTTCCAACAGACTCGCAGACGACTAGAACGAGTATTAACTTCAAATAGGGGAAAACAACTACCACAGAGCAGATGCTTTATAACTGCGGTGCTCTGAGACATGCCGGAAGTACGTTCTTCATATGGTCTTCATCCATCCTATGCTTTCCACAACTTGCCAAAATGACATTCACGGCGTTTGTAGGCGTGCCCCGGTACTAATCTGTACCAGATGTCGATCATGGGGACACTGTCACGGATTTTCTCCCCATGGAAAGGCAACGAGGAATCACAATCCAGTCGGCGGCGATCACCTTTCACTGGCCCGCCGGAGAGCGTCTAAAAGCCGGTGACCCGCAATGTACCATCAACCTTATTGACACACCGGGTCACGTGGATTTCAGATTCGAGGTTGAGCGTTGTATGCCTGTCCTCGATGGTGCCGTCTGTGTCATTGACGGCGTGGAAGGAGTTGAAACCCATACTGAGAGGGTATGGGCGTCTGCGCAAGAATTCAAGATACCACGTATTATTTTTATCAACAAACTCGACCGTGAAGGCGCTTCCTTCAAAAAATCCGTCCAGGATGTTGGCCTTAAGCTCAACGGGATGCCCCTAGTCTGCCAGATACCATGGTGGGGAAAAGAAACCATCAAGGGTGTCGCGGACGTCATCACGGGTTCAGTCGTTAGTTGGAATGGTACCCGTGACACTCCCGAGGAGCTATCGAAGAAAATACCAGACGGCACCCTAAAGAGCGAGTTGGCATTTGCGCGAGAGAAACTCATTGAACAGTTATGCGAGAAGGACGACGAGCTTCTGGAGCAATGGACAACACAGGGAAAAGATATCCCGGACGAAGATGTCAAAAGGAGCATTCGCCGAGTCATCAACGACGGGGAAGGCTCTCTTATACCCGTTTTCGCGGGGGCTAGCTTGAAGAACATTGGGGTCGTCCCTTTGTTAAATGCCGTCAACGACTATCTGCCGAGTCCGCGAGATCGGCCTGAGCTAGAAGTTCGCATAGGCCAGTCTCAACAGGCGCTAAGTCGAGTTTTACAAAAGTCCTGTGCGTCCAAAAAGCCCCAGCATCGCATTGAGGCCTTAGCTTCCGTTTTCAAGGTTGTCAACGATCCGCGTCGGGGAATGCTCACTTTTGTCCGCGTATATCATGGCCTCCTCAAGAAAAATACCCCGATGTGGAACGCGAAACTCCAAGAGTTCGAGAGGCCCTTGAACATGATGCAGATCTCAGCGGCTCAGACTATTGAGATCCCACATCTCTCCCCGGGGCAGATTGGTGCGATCACAGGCTTAAAGGGAGCTCGAACCGGCGATACGCTACTGACTTTCGGGTCAAATAAGGTACCACAGACGGAACTCTCCAGCATTCAAGTACGGCCACCGACGATACCACCTGCCGTAGCATTCATCGTTCTCGAAGCGTACACCCCAAGTGGCGCCAAGCTTCTTGAGGCGGCTTTACAGAATCTTTCACGAGAAGATCCTAGCCTCCGGTGGTCTAAAGACGAGAAAACGGATCAGTATACCCTGTCCGGTATGGGAACTCTTCACTTGGAAGTGGCGCGAGACCGTCTAGAGAATCACTACAAAGTGGAAGCATACTGGGGCAACATTGCCGTAGACTACAAGGAATGTTTGACTTCGCCAACTTCTGTCCACCGCGCAACCTTTGACAAAACAGTAGCGGGTAGAGCTGGAAAAGCCGCCTGCTCTGTTGTCATCGAACCTCTGGAACAGCGTCACTACGATAACCTTCCTGGGGCGCATGTTGAACGCGACGGCAACATCGTCCAGGTGAACATCCCCGGCGAAGACCTCCCGTTCAACATAGAAGCTACGAAACAGCTACTCGTGAATGGCGCGGTGGCAGCATTGGCAAGGGGACCTCGCCGAAACTCTCCAATGCATCAATGTTTAGTCACGATCAAATATGATTCCGTCACCGATTTCTTCGGCCCAACTCCGGCCGCACATATCGTTGGTGCAGCTAACAAAGCGGTGCGAATGGCCTTAAAAGAAGCTCAGCAACAAGGAACTGTCGGCATCCTGGAACCTGTCATGAAAGCTACGATCATCTGCCCCGAAGCAACGGCAGGGGCGGTTCAACACGACCTCCATTCGGCTCGCGGTGGCCATGTATTAGAAGTCAAGGATATGCAGGATACCTCTGCACATGAAGGGGATGATATTAATATATCCGACATCTACGCACCCCCGGATCCGTATGAGTTTCAAACAACACTCCGGGAAACACGACAGGGCCGCCTGCGAATGCTGGAGATAGTGTGTCAAGTACCGCTCGCGGAGGTTCTTGACTATGACAATGTCCTTCGCAGCAAGACTGCTGGCCGTCATTCTTTGACGATGGCTCTAGATACCTTTGAACGTGTCACTGGTCCCAGGGAGAAGGCTCTTGTTTGAGTAGAAACGTAATACGGAGCTCGGTCCCTTGGCTAGCACCCGATCGGAACGAACCTCTTTCAATCGGCCTTCGAGTGAGTCCCCTCTCTAGGTTTTAGACCCTAACTGTCTAAGGTGGGGAATGTTTTGGTTATATTTAGAGAAGAAACTTGTATATGTATTTAATACTAGATGTCCATACGTCGCTTCGTCCCTGTCCCCCTCACCGGATACCCGCCGTAACAAGGAACTTCTTGATGCTTCAGAGTCTCTCACCGGAACAACTTAAGCATGACGCGCAGCAGAGGGATTAACGATGACATCCTCGTCTCTAGGTACCGAAACAGGAGCAAACCGCTGTGATTTGATCGGCACGCCAAGTAACGTTACTGCGGTGGCGTGTTCGAATGTACAACTTCAAAACTTCGGTGCTCGCCACTGAACCACCCATATCCCTACAGCAGTTCAAGGCACAGTATCGGCTCTTCTCTTTGGACGACTTCATACTAGAGCAGCCCTGCAGGAACAAGGGATGCATATGCAACCAAAACATGCTAGACTAGGCTCTGTCTCCTACCTAGATAACTTCCCTTGTTCAATTCCTCCAATAACCGACTGCATAGATATGATATGCTAAAACGATCCGCGATGGCACGAACA
The DNA here is from genome assembly GCA_004155945.1 of Monosporascus sp. mg162. NCBI lineage: Eukaryota > Fungi > Ascomycota > Sordariomycetes > Xylariales > Monosporascus > Monosporascus sp. mg162. The sequence goes on from QJNY01000093.1 coordinate 79,811, forward strand.
AGTTTATTCCGAACAAGAACCGCCTTCCGCTTCTGGGCGTCTTGTACACCAAACCCACACTATACTGTGGAGATCGCAAGCCACCGTGATTCGAGCGTTACTAGCCTACTTGGATAATCGCTGGGAGAGGTCGGTAGCATTAGGCCGAATTATATACCACTCGCATGTGGGAAGATAAGGGCGACCCAACAATGGAAGTGCATGGGAATTAAGCGATGGTATGAGACGGTGGTCCCAGGGAGAAAAAGTGCCTCACTTTCCTCCAGCCAACAACTCGGTTGGTCCTTGGTCACTGTTCACGGCCCGGCCGCCTTGGAAAATGGTGTTACATTTGAAGAAAACGGACACGTCCGCCATCGCAGCGACCGAAGTCGCAGCTGGCGAAACCAGCAGATCGAGCCCGTCTGTCGAAAACACAAGATCAGTGGATGTTGCGGCGGCTGCGGCGGACCTCGATAAGATTCGACATGCACATCAGTGGGATCTGAATCTCCCCCAGGAGAAGATCGACGCACTGAAGAATGCTCTCGAAGATGGTGACCCCGAGAAGATTGCCCAAGCCGATCTGCTTTCCACGGAGGACTCGCCGTACGAAGAAGTGCGTGCTGCCGTGCGTAACGTGGATGGAGGGGAGGTCGCGAACACTGTCCGCGCCTGGGTCCTGGGTCTGATTTTCGTCACGATCGGCAGTGGCCTGAACATGTTCCTGAGCATGAGAAGTCCTGCGATCAACTTTCCAGCCATCGTGGTTCTCCTAATCGTCTACCCCATCGGGTGTCTATGGGCCAAGGTCATGCCCATGAGGGTCTTTGAGACCTTCGGCGTGAGATGGACATTGAACACGGGGCCCTTTTCTATAAAGGAGCACGTCGTCATCACGCTGATGGCCAACGTCTCCATTGGCTACGCGTACAGCACCGATGCTCTCCTTGCGCTCCAGGGGAAGCCATTTTACGACATTAACATGGGATGGGGCTTCGCGCTGCTTTTCACGCTGAGCTCCCAACTCATCGGCATCTCTATCGCTGGAATGTTCCGGCGATTCCTTGTCTGGCCGTCTGCCATGATGTGGCCAAACCAATTTGCAAACACGTCTCTGTTCTACGCCCTCCACGACAAGAGCAAGAGCGATGGGATCAGCTCTAACGGATGGGTTATCAGTCGGTATCGGTATTTCTTCTACGTCCTCGTGGGCATGTTCTGTTACTACTGGATTCCAGGCGTAATTTTTCAGGGGCTGTCCGTCTTTGCGTTCATCACTTGGATCAAGCCGAACAATATTGTGGTGAACCAACTATTCGGGGGCTTCACTGGCCTAAGCCTTTTACCAATCACTTTTGACTGGACGTATGTCACTGCTTACTTGTTAGACCCATTGTTGGCCCCAACTCACTCGCATGTCAACACTCTATTGGGACTCCTGATATTTGTTGTCCTAACGACGATCGGGATCACATACAGGGGCGCATTGTTAGTGGCCTTTTCTTATCTACTACAGAAAGGAGTCTCTGGAAAATGGCAAGCGGACGCTAACCCGTCAATAGCTACTCCGATTATTTGCCCCTTGTCAGCTCACAAACTTATGATAACACGCAGAATGTTTATAATGTCAGCCGTATTCTAAACGAAGATTTCACCTTCGACATGGAGAAGTACCAAAATTATTCGCCTCTCTTCTTGCCGCCGGCTTACGCTCTCAACATCGGGCTCTCGTTTGCTGCACTAACGGCCGCCCTCGTGCACGCGGGTTTGTTCCATGGCAAGGAGATCTGGTATCGTTTCAGAGCTGCTAGGGATCAAGAGCCGGATGTCCATCTCAAGATGATGAGGAAATACATCGATGCCCCTGACTGGTGGTACATAGTGCTCTGTGTAGTTTCGGTCACTTTGGGTCTTGCTACCGCTCTTGGGTACGACTCGCAGTTGCCTTGGTGGGCTTTCTTGGTCTCAGTCACCTTGGCGCTCGTTTTCGTGGTGCCAACTTCGATGATCTTGGCTATCTCCAATATCCAGCTGTCCTTGAACGTTATCTCGCCATTCCTCGCTGGATATATGCTTCCGGGGCGCCCCATAGGCGTGATGATCTTCAAGGTGTTCAGCACGATCACGCTGGGTCAGGCGCAGGTCTTCAGCGGGGATCTCAAGCTGGCACACTACATGAAAGTCCCGCCAAAGACAACCTTCTGGTGCCAAGTCGTTGCGAGCATGTGGGCTGTGTTCGTGCAGATCGCCGTAATGAACTGGGCCTTGGGCAACATCCCGGACATTTGCACGCCGTAAGTTCTTTTCCCTGCTAAAATATCTCCGTCTGAGAACGGACTGACCAAGAGCCCCCTCATGCAGCTTACAACCGGCCCGCTTCACCTGCCCAAATGGCCAGGCCTTCTTCTCGAACTCGATCATCTGGGGCGTCATCGGCCCGCGGCGCATGTTCGGCCCGAGGTCCATCTACGAGCACTTCAACTACTTTTGGCTCGTAGGCGCGCTCTTCCCGCTGCTCCTCTGGGTCGTCGTGCGGAAGCTGCGCGTCGGCTTCGCGCGCCACTTCAGCGCGCCCGTCATGCTCGGTGCCATGGCCTGGCTGCCGCCCGCCACGCCGCTCAGCTTCTGGACCTGGGGCCTCGTGGGGCTCGTCTTCAACTACTGTATCCGCCGGCGCTTCGCCGGCTGGTGGCGCACTTACAATTACGTCACCGCCGCTGGCCTCGACGCCGGCCTCGTGCTCTCCACCATCGTCGTTTTCTTCACCATCACACTACCCGGCGTCGAGATCCCGCAGTGGTGGGGGAACGTGGACGTTTTCAACACCCTGGTATGTTCGTTCTTTTGTTGGTTCAGGTGTGGAATCGTAACTACTTAGTATGCTTTGGTCGTGCGGATTGGGTTCGTTGACCTGTTTTATTAGGATGCGACGCGCCAAGCGATGCTCAAGACTGTTGCCGAAGGAGACACCTTTGGGCCGGCGAGCTGGTAAAGGATCAGCCGGCATGATTGTGATGATGACGATGACGATGATGATTTAGTTGTGATGTGGTTAACCTGTTGATATTGAGCTTTGCGTTTTGATTGATGATTAGCGTGATGTATTAAAAGTGAACTTAATGTCTTGATGCCCATCTACGTGTGTCATTTATTCTCTACCCTGATTCATCGGAGCAAGGAAAACACTCTAAGCCTCTCATCTTTGCTCTCGCTAATGCAATCCAAGTCACGATCCGAATCTCAACTATGTATTAAAGAATGTTCTTGTGGCATGGGCGTCGCAAATGAGGCATGGATAGTACTCTGCAATTGTCTGTTTCAGTAAAGAGGCGACATCGGGTGCTCCCACATCAAGGGATACGACAGTATCCCGGGGCTAATATGCAAATATTACAACTGTCATAGATATTTCAAGGCTGTTGCCTTGAAGAGTGTTAATGTCTGCCTCGCTTGCACCGACGCGGTGAGCCCACCTTGCCCCTTTGCCAGGTCAGCCTGGTATTAGCGACGTTAGACCGCTATTACTTGTACTGCCACCTTTCCAGGCATGTAGTAAACGTCACCGATTGCGTGTAAAGATCTCAAGTAGGTATGCAGTTGCGGCAGGTACCACTCAGCTGTTGTCAGATACAAGGGACATCCGTCGTGTTGTATTGGATGACTAGTTGCAGGTGCTCTAGAGCGCGCACTGCTGTTTTATGGAGTCTAGCCACCGGAACCTATATGTTCCGATCAGAGGGAGCCTTTCCGTATATGGGGTGCTAGCGCACCCCCTGCTAGCGCACCCCCTGCTAGCTGACAGCTGTTGTCAATATATCTGACGAAGGGCCAAGGTGGTTGACAAAAAAATTGTCATACTTTTAGAATACTCCAGGATCAAATAACTTATCACTTATCAACAAAAGCAAGTGAAAAATAACTACACATATTCCCATAATCTTTGCAGTCCAAAGATTATATTTCTGAATTTACTCTGTTCAGAATAAATAATTACGGCCGGTTATACTATATGAATAAAAATAGGTATTCTTAGAGTATGACAATTTTTTTGTCAACCACCTTGAGGGCCAACTAACAGCAAAAGCGGTACTTTTTGTAGCTGCGCCAAGCCTCATTTTATTCGCTCAATCTGGCCCAATCAATTTCCTTCGAAAAGAATACCTTTAGCTACACCTATTTTAGGCTGTGATACATGTACCAACACCGGTCATTATTACGTATCGCAACATTACATTCGGCGCAACGAGACCTTGTTGATCGGACTTGCTAGCGATTCACAACGTTATTATCAGCTAGCAGGGGGTGCGCTAGCACTCCATATACGGAAAGATTCCCTTTGGTCGGAACATATATGTTCCGTGGCTAGACTACTTCAAAGATCAGTACGTGTTACGAAAGCGGACACAACTAACCAATTAATACAACAGAACTGATATCCCCTATATCTGATAATTTAAAGTCTTATTCGCTTAATTCGCTTTATTTATTAATTAAGTAAAAGATTCGGCTGTTATGTTAACTACTGGAAAATATAATTATAAAGGTATTAAGTGGTATAATCGCTTTAATCAAGGTTACAGGTAACTTCGGAGAGAAGAGTTTAAATTGTTACGGTAAGGCTTAAGTTAGGTGTAACCAGTCTATTCCTATGGGGTAGGGTTAGGATAGAACAGACTCTTGTCCCTTTATAAGGATAGATAGGGGCCTAGGCCCCTTATATGGAATGAAGGCAGTGAGGGGTTCAGGTGGAGGGTAGGTTACGTAAGGTGTGCCAACCCCAGGCTGCTAGGCCTGCTGTGACACGTGACGTCTTCGATTTTAGTGGACTTTTAGGGCTCTTACTGGCTAATCCTCCCAATTTAGTGGACCACAGCAGCTAGCGGTGACCTAAAATACTTCATCTGCTGTTAGTTGGCCCTTCGTCAGATATTTCGCAACCACCACATTCACCCATTCCTATGCACACAAGAAATAACAACACAGAACACCAAAGACAGTGTTTTTACACCGAAAGTCTTTCGTTCACCAATACAGTAGTTGAGCTAACAGTTTGAAAAGTGCATAAGTCCGGCTGCAACGATACGCTGAATTAAGATGCTATTCTTGTTGATTACGCCTGGCCGTGGAAACTTGTTGCTTACCATGAAACGTCAGTATATGCTGTTGGTGACCTCGGCTGCGGCTAAGGCGACCCCAGTTCGGCGCTTAAGGTGTCGATCCGGCAGCGAATTGATCACAAATCAGCGAGACTTACATGCACAAACATCAATTGGAGCCCTTACTGTTAGGCTGCCAGGCAGACTGCAGAAGGAATAAGGAATCTTGCCTGGAGGGCCTCTCCACGGGTGTCTGCAGCCGATGGGTGGCGATCTACAACTGCCGGCCTGCATAAAGCGAACTGTGGTGTTTGCAAGGCTCTCAAACGTACGTTAGGCGCTTTCCTCGCGGGGAAGCCATTTCGTCTGCAGTGAAAGGCAGCTCGTTCTCGAAATGATATGCACTTGAGTTCTTCGGCCTTGCCGGTTGAGTCTATTTAAACTGAATCCACTCCTGCCTGTTTCCTCACTTCCCTTCAACTTTACTCACCATTCATATTTCAATATCTTTTCAACATACGACACACCTTTCAACAATAAGCATTCATCTTCGCCGCTGCTCGTTGATGACAAGAATCATAAAGATGGGCAGCATGGCGTTTAACGAGCCGCGTAGCTCAGGGAATCACTCCATCTTGACCAAGGTGGATAAGCTAAGAGAGCTCATCGGCACGAGAATTGCTCTGCCCCAGGTACGAAGATACGCTATTTCACGAGAGTTGGACTAACTTCATCAAATTAGTTGGTTGTCGTCGGCGATCAGTCTTCAGGCAAGAGCTCCGTGCTTGAGGGCTTGACTGGGTTCGCCTTCCCTCGCGCTGCTGAGCTCTGTACACGATATGCAACCCAAATCACCTGCCGACGCGAGACGGAGGAGAGCATCACCGTCTCAATCATTCCCAACAATGATGCCCATCCTCATGAGCAAGAGAGAGTCAAACGCTTCCATCGTACTCTAACTGACCTGTCGCCCGACGGCCTTGCGGAACTCTTCAAAGATGTAAGTAGAGAAACCGCCCATGGTATGCGACCATCGTTAACCTCGACAGGCCAACGAAGCTATGGGTATCAGGACCCTCTCGAGGGCAACCTCGGCCGATGGATCCACGCTACCGGCATTCAGCGAACACATGCTAAAAATTGAGAAGCTCGGCCCAAATGAGGAGCATTTCACTGTGATTGATGTGCCGGGAATTTTCCGACAGGAGACCCCAGGTGAGCTGCGAAAGCCCTCCAGCCCTGCTGTAGAGCAGTTGAGCTAAGAGATGACAGGTGTCACCGAGGAGAGCGATATAACGCTCGTTAAGAATATGGTGGAAAATTATATGAAGGACTCGCGAACAATGTACGCCTCCCTGACGACCATCGGTATCTTGAGCGAGGTCGGATTTTCATTGCTAATGATCATAATCTAGCATATTGGCCATCATGCCATGCAATACAGACCCAGCAACACAGGAAATCCTGAAGCTAGCCAAGAAGGCCGACCCTCAGATGAGCCGTACCATGGCTGTGCTTACCAAGCCTGATCTGGCCCCTGAACGAGCTATGCAACAGATTGCCATAGATTACGTCTCAGGAAAGAGAGGCGATCTCACTTTAGGTTATTACATTGTCAAGAATCGCGGCTCTGACGAGACAGACATGACGCTTGAGCAGGGCCTGGCTAGGGAGAGGGCGTTCTTTGGGAGTGCCCCTTGGTCAATCCTCAATCACACCAGAAGAGCTGGCAGTAAGTGATTTTTGATATGTCTATACACCCCTTTTACTCCTATCCGCGGACAGGGGTCTGCCTTTGAAATCGCGGTTTTGGACTTGAAGCAGAGTCTCAACCCTTCCTTTTCGTCCGTCCGACGTTTTGCCGAGCGTAGTTACTGATTGTTCTCATTGCAGTGGATTCTTTGAAGGTTCGGGTCCGGGAGCTACTGATTGATCTCATCAAGAGAGAGTTCCCGAAGCTCAGGGCCGATGTCTACAAAGAAGTGGCGGACTTGAGAGCCAACCGTGACAAAATGGGTCCTTCGAGAAGCAACCAGCATACTCAGCGTGCTTACCTCAACAAAATCAGCGAAAGGTTCCAGACGCTCGCCCGGGATGCCCTCAATGCGTACTATACTGGGGACAAAGCCTTTGCCCATCGAGAGGACCTGAGGTTGATCACCCGTGTCGTCCACGCTAACGAGGAATTCAACAATATCATAGCGAGGCATGGACATTCGTTGGTATTCGCAGGGGACCTAGGCGACCCTGCACACACGCCCGCCGAGAATCTTCTTCCTGAGGACGGCGGCTTGGATGACTTCTTGGACTTAACCTCAACCACATCGCTTCTAAGGAAGCTGAAGGAACAGAAATCTCATGGCTCGTCTCCAGAGGTGAATTATCCTGAGTTGCGTGATATTCTCGATTTCAATACTGATATTACGGACCCAAATACTCGGGGGCGTAATATCCTGGATTACATCGAGGACCTGTACAAGAGCAGCCGTGGACAGGAGCTTGGAACAGTAAGTCGGGATCATCGCTTACTTGGAACATTCTCTGACGGTTTAAATAGTTTGGAGGCTCGCTATTAGCGACAATGTTCAAAGACCAGTCAGCGAAGTGGGAGCCGATCACACTGACTTTCGTCGGGCAAGTGATCCTAATGGTTCACCATTTCATTGTGGAGGCTTTAAATGAGGTCTGCCCTGACACGCGTGTGCGCGAGCAGCTTTGGGAGAGCTTCCTTCTCGAGGAGCTTCAGAAATCATACATCCGGGCCCTGGACCACACCAGGTTTCTCCTGGACATCGAGCGTGAAGGTACCCCCTTAACGCTGAACCACTACTTCAATGACAACCTCCAGAGGGGGCAGAGCAAACGCCTCGTCGAAGCATTGAAGAAAATGGCTGTCAGCAAACCACAGGATAAGTCCAATTGGGGAGGCGAGGGTGTGAGCTTGACGTGGTCCCAGCTCAAAAACTTCTCCCTCAATAAGGCCAACTCGGAACACGTGCGCGAGTACATGCACGACGTGCTGGAGAGCTACTACAGGGTGTCCCGCAAGCGCTTCGTCGACGTGGTCGTCCAGCAAGCCGTCGGCCACTTCCTGTTGCGAGGCCCCGACAGCCCGCTGCGCATCTTCACAACGGACATGGTGCTCGGCCTCAACGACGAGCAGCTCGAGATGATTGCGGCCGAGGATGCCCCCGTCCGGCTGTACCGCGAGAAGCTGGACCACGACGTCGAGAAATTTGAGGAGGCCTTAAAGGTCCTGAAGGGGTCTGGTTAGCCGGACTTTTGAAGCGTGTGAAAGGAGGTATTGAATGGTTACTAGGGTTTGTGGAGGATTGCGTGGACTGCCGCGGCGTTCGGCTAGATCAGACTGTATTTACCTCGTAGGCCATTGACTCGGTATCCTGATTTCTACCGTATCATGCAGACTGCCTGGTTAATAGAGATTATTCGCTAGAACTCTTATCAACGCCTGAGCCATGTAATTATCATCTTTTCTCTTTCCACTTCTAATACTAAACCGATCGGCCAAACTCCATTGTAACGACGCTTCTGCCTTCCGTTGATTGCATTTTGCCTCACTTCATTTTTCGCCTTCTCTTCTACTGAAACCTGGGTTGTGCGTAGATGTCTAACAAGGTCGCCACCTCATAGCGTTCGGAATCGCTCGTTTATGTGGCGGATCTTCGAGCCCGTGGTCGCCTCTTCGACCTGCCATTCTGAGTAGCAACTCGAGGGCTTCCAAGTAGTATTGGAGAAACGATTGCCCGCTATTCGATCTATAATATCGCAAATCATCATCAACCTAGGCGGACTAGGGCTGGCACTAGTATTTACAAGACGGCGACGCCGGCATTCCAACATCTGCACCGGCAGCAGCGCGAAACTTACGACCTTCTCGTCATCGACCCGAAAAGGTTACCTTTGAGAGGACTCCCAAGAGGGATGCACAGGCGCTCGGGGTGGCCACATTAGTATATCAAGCGCGCTTTTGAAGCGCCAACGCAGAGCCCAAAATACCCGTGCTAGTCGCGGCATAGTTTACCGGCAGTACGGGGGATGGTTCACGCGGAACACGTCGGTCAGGGAGACCACGGAGAGCTCGTGGACGAACGCCAGAAAGCGATCTCCGATGACAGCAGCGACGATGCATACCTGCCCCTGAATTCGATGTACGACGGCACCGGGCACTGGCCGAAGAGGGTGAAGAGAGGCGATGGAGCACATCAAGGGCGTGACGCAGCGCTCGTTCATGAATGTCGGCTTTCCCCACCATCGACCGCTTGTCGTAGATGATATCAAGGGCAACACCCACGTCGACAGCGAGGAACGCTCCGCCGTCCCAGCTCTCGCAGGACATCGTCGGATATCAAGACCAGGAGGGCGGGGCGAGATCGCGGACGACGGTGCGGTGCAAACGCACGCCGAGCACGGGCGCACGATCGAGGCCTTCGGGGTCCACAGCCGCACGGTCGCGAAGGCCACATTCGGGGACGCGGGCGTCTACGGAAAGACGGGCAAGGCGTACGGCGACCTCCCGGTTTCCGAAGAGCTCGAGAGACGCATCGCCGGGGAAACGGGAGATAAACCCGCTCTCGACGCAGAGCAGTGGGCGGCCGCTGAAATCTGCTCTGCCTCGCCGGGCAGATCGGTAGGAGAAGCGAGGACTACCGGAAGAAAGCACGGGATCCAGCTCAGCAGCCGCTGTGCCTCGACGACGGACTGGAGGCAAGAGCGCGGGAAGCGTTGGAGTCGGATTCCCTGCACGTTGATGACCCGAACATCTCCAGGATGCTCGACGTTGTCCGGAAGTGCATCCCGAAGGCCGCCTTCAATACTTACCGCCAAGCCCGGAGAGACGCCTTTGCCGTCTTCAACGGCCTGTTTCACCATGGGTCCGAGCATATATATTCACAGCGCCGGACGGCGCCTGTGTCGTCACCGCGTTCATGCTTTCCGACGCCTTCCGTGCTCTGCTAACCAGGGGCATTGAAAGAGAGGTCGTCCGATCTCCGGAGACCCACAGCACCCTACAGCCGGTGTCCGTGCCCGACATGACCCGCCACGGTCTCCATTGGGTACACTGGCTTGTCTGGCAATCGGATCTCAACTTGAGAAACCCGCAGAACAACCCGCCACTCGCCGAGTCCGGCATCTGCCACTTCGGCGGCCGCTGCGGAATCGGCGATTCCGACAGCAGAGTTGGGCCCGGCCCGACTCAGAGTCTCCTATTGTGGGGCGAGGACAATCCGACATAATTACGTCTTTAAGCGGGTTGTTAAATTGAGGTACGGCGCGCTCGGCGCGTGCACCGGGCTCGTGTGCTTCTTCCTCAACCTAATGGACCCCGATTTGCTGGCCAAATACGTAGAGGTCTCGAAGGAGGTCAGCAAGAGCACGATCCCTTGAGAGACCCGACGGACGGACGAGCCCTTCGTCATGCGCGCCGTCCTCTTCAACCTCGTAACCTACAAGCGGCGAGGCAGAGGGACCTGACGCCGTGGGCTCGCGGGCTTCGTGCCGGTGGGCGAGTTCCAGGACGGGGGGGAACCTGGTCCCGCGCGAGAGCCGTGCGGGCTGCGTGCAGCTCCTGCGGGGCCGGGAGCTGCGGCACTCAACCACGGGGTGGACCGGGCGGCGCCGCTTCGTCGTCGCGGGCGCGACGCACGAGGCGGTCAGGAGGAGGTGGGCGCGTCGCCTCCGGAAGACAGGCGACGGGCGCGCCATGATGACGACGATTAGCAGTGGCGCGCCGAGACCCTTCGACAGCTGCCTCGACGCCAAAGCTCGAGGATACCCTGCCGGAGAACTTGGGGGACGAGGATGAGCCGGTTCGCATCCCCGAGCGCTACCCGGAGGAATCCGATTCGGAGGAGGCATCGGGAAGTAGCCGGGGCGTCGGCGAGGCGCCTCGTCCTCCTCACCTGAGACGCAGACATAGCAAAAGAGACCCGCTCAGGAAGTACAGGAACCATAGCTCTTCGGATGCGGATGCAGAGAAGAGCGAGGGCGGTGGAAAAGCGGTCTCTACTAAGAAGCAGAAAAGGCAGAGTTGATGGTATAAGTCTCGGAGTCAAAACAAAAGGGGTTGCGTGACGGCGCCGTGTCCGGCATGCAGCGACTGGAGCTGGGGGAATTAGCACCTCTTGGCCTTTCGGCTACATGTATTTCTTTGTCAAATATCGTACATAGGAGGATGTGTGAATACGGAAGAGCTTCGCTGAATCTGCCGCGCCTCACACAACGTAGCCGCTAGGTCCGTCCGGTCTATATCCGTAGTCAATGAGAGGTCCCGGGCGTCCAGGAGGTGCCGAACGTCGCGGAAATTTGTCCATGGTTCTGTGGTACAGGACGGGGTGATTGGTAGGGACACGAGTCCGCGGGGAACCTCTACGCCCGTCGACTCTCCACAGTACCTGCTGTCCTCGTAAACCCGGCTAACGAAGTACTCACCCGAAATCCGGGTCGTATCTCTAAGCCAGGCCGCGCAACCGCGTCACCTATGTAATCACGCCAGAACTTGCATCTCGGCGGCCCTAGAAAGGCACCATAGGTAAACACTTGTATAACTCGCAGACGCTAACTTTGATTTGGTGCGTATTAACCGACATAATACAGGCAAAGGAAGCAAGTCCTAAGTTAAGCCAAGCTCGGCGATCGGATCGTCTCGTCCACCGTCTCGGAGGAGGCGCCCTGGTTCCCCGTCCTGCGGGCCTTGGCCCCGGCCTTCAGCTGTTCCCACCTCTCGCGGTAGCGCGCGAGGTTGGCGCGCGCCTTGTTGTAATCCCTCTCCATCTCGCCCATCTGCCTCGATACCAACAGGAGCTGCTCCTCGAGCTCCCGGTTCCTCCTGGCCAGCTGTGCCACGTCGTCGCCCGCCCCGGCCGGCCTGCTGCCTCCGGCGGATGTAGACGAGGCAGGCGACCCGGGCCGCATGAGGCGCATGCTCTCGGCCAGCCGCATGCCCGAGTTCTGCGACATGGACTCGAAGGCGTGCAGGCGCTTGCTGAGCTTGTCGAGCGCGTCCTTGAGGCTCTTGTTCTCGAGGTAGAGCTCCTCGACGACGTGGGCGAGCTCCGCCGTTTGCGCCTGCGCCTGTGCCTGCGACTGCCCCCTGCCGGCCCGTCTCCGGAGGCCTGGTGAGTGGGGGTGGGAGGACAGCTGCTGCGTCTCCTTGGCGTCGACGAAGTCGTCCTCGTCCGCCTCCTCGGCTATCCTGTCCCTGTCGCTGTGGATGGAGGAGGCCTCGTTGCGCCGCTTCTCCTTATCCGCGTACGTCAGGATGCTGGCGTACGAGGCTGTGTGCCCGCTCGTGGGGACGACGTAGAAGGAGTCGGCGGCAGACTGGCCGTCGCGCGATATGGCCCGCAGAGTGGCCTTGGAGTAGATCTTGCTGATGTCGGGCTCCGCAGTCACGGAGGGGGTCGGCTTGAGCCTGATGCGCTTTGGCGCCGACGGCTCAGGGGCTTGGGCGGGCGGGGGTTCTTGGGACTGCTCCTCGCTGATGAGGGGCAGGCCAGCAAAAGCGAGGGGCGCTGAGATCCTGTTGATGATGTTGCCAAATGCGCTATAGAATCTGGAGAAACCCTCGTCGCTCGAGGGTGCCGGGGTGGCGGGAGTGCTACCTTGGGACGAGGCGCTGTTCTGTCTACTGAGCTTCTCCGGCGTGCCAACCGGACTGGATTTCTCGGAATGATCCAGCATGTTCTGCATCTTCGATCTTGAACCGCTCTTTCGCGATCCGGCCTCGACATTGCCTGGCGCCTCGGTGTTGGAGACGCTCGGGCTGAGCGGCTGACCGCGGTACTTGGCGCGGATCCCACGGGCCGAGGCCAGGTTACTCGCGATAGAAGCGCCCAAGTCTCGAGAAGGATACCTCGGCTGTCTCGCGAGTGTCGGCATAGGCTGGGGACTCTTTTCGGCAGGCTCGGCGCTCGGAGGGTCGGATTTCGAAGATGTTGCGGCAGGAGTCACCATTACCGTGGGCGCATCTTCCTTCTCTTCGCTTTGCGACTCGTTCTCGTTGGCATTCTGTGCCGGACGCTTGGAGGGTAATTGGAGGAGCTCGGAAAGCCTTTGGTGATGTTGCTCCAGCAGTCTCAGAGTACGCAGGGCTTCAACACTGTTGGTGTTTTTGGCAGCGTTGGCGAATTCGCCGGCAGCTCGGGTATGCTCGTTAATAGCGACTGTCGTGTCTGCGGTATGGCTTGCCGTAGAAGCGGCTCGGGCATGATCATGAGCCTATGGGGGGGCTGGGTTAGCCGGTCATTCTGCCCAAGGTGGTGGTGGTGGTGGTGGTGGTGGTAGTGGTGGTGGTGATAGTGATAGTGATAGTGATAGCTGAACAGCAAGCAACCCACTTTGATCAATGGAGAAGACTCCATTTTCCAGGTTCCCCCTTTGGATGAGATCTTGTGTTAGATACGACTTAATCCCTCATTGGTTCCACAGAGGTAATTCTCGAAGAATTAAATTGAAGTACCTAGTATAAGTTAGGAAGGAAGAATAAGTGCTCAGGGAAGCAGCACGTCGAATTCAAATCCTCCTTGGAGTCTGGTGGGTGATGCGAAAGGTGAGTGAGAGGCACTGGTTTGCTCAAAGTGACCCCCATTGGGGGCTTGACGAACATGGACGGGTAAGGGTAAGTGCTAACCGGGTTGTGGGGTCTTGACGCGGGGTTCACGCTTACATACACTTGGCTTGAGTAATCAGTATCTGAGATGTACATACAGTCTTTTACATCATGCCAAGCCAGTCTTGTATTCTGTGTAATAAGCACATATTGCACCTAATGTAATGTAATATAATTACATCCCGTTTTGTGATTCTAATAGAGACATCTATGTACATGCACTTAGAGATGGGGCTGCACCGTACATGTGGGTAACACTCGTAACGGTCCTTATTTGCAACACGAAGGTCCTTGAGATCATATGAACCCAAGGGGGGCTTGAGTGGATCGACAGCGAGAAGAGAGCTGGGATATCACGGTGCCCTATGTGTTCAGGTGCTACGAAGTACAGCTTCAATTGAGGTATCACTCACTGGTAGGGATGTATGCACGCAAGCGTCCAGCCTAAGAGCCTCTACCACTTGGAACTTCAAACGTGCTAAAAGTCAAGTTTCCCTAGCCTAAATATTCGACAGACTCTGATAGCTTCCTAGCTGTTCGTTGTATCGTTTCTTTTTTAAGTTTTTGCCTGTCTCTATCTCTAACTATAATAATACTAATTCAAAGTCTGAACCACACAACTAGCCAGCCAGCCAACTTCCTCTTCGTCTCATCCCTCATTTACCTCTCTCCTGTTTGTCTGTATTTACACCAAGACTGTTAACAACAAGCCTTTTCCCACTCATTATGACGATACTCGACTTAGAGCTAGTCTATTGATAGCAGACCATAATCTCAACTCTAAGCTTTTCAAGTTACAACTAATCTGCCTACCTACCGAGTTGCCAAATTCACTTCGTACTAGCCCCCTTCGCTCAGTATCCGAGTCTCCATCCAACTTTTACCACTGTCATCGACCGACGCTTTTGACTTTTGTATGGCAGGCGCATCTACCGTGTACATCGACGCTACCATATCCATTTCCCTACTTCCACGGTAGATACATACATACCAGAACAGGTATGTAATTGGGGAGTTCGTGAACTTTATATCCGGATTCCCACCCTCATCCCATTATATCATTATGGATGCTGGCAGCACTAGCAGTGCTGGTAGCGCCAGCGGCACCAGCAACACCTCGAGGGTCGCGAAGTTCATCCCCAAAACTCTAACCCCGAAAACGCGCTGGAAGAAACAGTCCTCGAAAGAGAGACCTGGGTCGGCTGCCAGCTCCGAGGAACTTCCCCGTGGACGCGGACTCTTCGGAGACACGGGCCTAGGTGGCTCTATCGCGTCACTGCAAACGACAGCATCACAACCCATGACCGACGAAGCCCCGGAAGACGCTGGATTTGATCTGGACGCTACGTCCGACCGATATTCTGATCGTGACTCGTAAGTCAATGTTGTGTTGGCTCAGCTTTCCTTGACTTTCAACCCTTACCTGCTCAGCTTCATTACCCCTATTTGATGTCTCGCGGGCGGGCCCTGTCTTGATTATCTGATGCATCGTGCCGGGGTGGGGCGCAGCATGTACAAGTTACATTCTGATACTCAACTTCGCAACCTTGACTCGTCAACGCAAAAGAAACATTTGTTGAAGAAAATTGATACCCCGATCCCCTAGAGCCACCTGCTCATGCGCGTTGGGCTGGAGCGACAATGGAAGGTTATATACCCATGACGACGGACTTTGAGATTTTGGCTTCTTGTTCCGTCCGCTACCTCGAGCGAGCCAGCCCGCGTACTTACGTGTACCAAGCCTACGACCCCTGGCTTCCACGCTGCAACCCCATATTACTATATTACTACAAGCTAACAACCACTTACGCACTGCCACACGCTCATTTCCTCACATTATCTAATTATCTACCTCGTACCTGGCTACATACGTCCTATCCATTCCATATATCATTATCCCCTTCCAGAAGACCCAAGTGGCTCAGTCCTTCTCCTATCCTTTGTTGTCCTTTCTCCTAAAGCAAGACAAGACCCTGTGCTGGTGCTGGTGTCTTGTCAAGTGTCCTAGAGCGCCAGATTCGCCTCTTCACTACCAGTTTAAACCCTATTAATAGGTAGTGCTTAGTGCTGCTTCTTGCGCAGTTTTGCCATGCGACCGTTGATTCGACTGACGAGTAGCCCAGCCTTAGGTCCAGCTCCCCAGTTCGACCCACTATATCTTCCGCCCATCCCTCCCATATTGGACAGTTGACGACATCCTCACCTGTCATTCAGGCTGAACATATCCCGGAAATAGAGAGCTTCGACCAGGATATACCCAAGGGCCTTCCACGGTCTCAAACATTCGCTTCATCAGCCGCATCGCACGAGCCGAATCGCAAACTATCTGTCAGCAAGACGGGCTTAGAGGTACCGCACAGTCGATCTTCGGGCCGATCCAAGTCGCCTGCTGGGAGGATTAGGGAAGCCTTCAGAACCAAAAAGACTACGAGTACAGCGGCCGAGACGGCAGGACACAAAGAAGCGACCGAAACGAGCAAAACCGGATCCGATGTAGATGTGGATGACGCAAAGCTAGCCTCTCCGCAACCATCAGGTCGACCTAAGAGTCAGGTGAGGATCAATTCCTCTATTCCCACGCGCACTCCGTTAGAGCCTGCGCAACCGGTCATCGTCAACACGCCGCCCACTCCCGCCGATACATCTCCGCCAAAGGATTCTTGGGGTTCAGCAAAGCGGAGTTCACCGGCTCTGGCGGGCTCCAACTCGGGTATCGGTGTTTCGCCTTCGGGTAACATGATATCCCAACGACGAGCGCGATCTGGTTCTGGATCCAATATTGGACCTAGCAAGCTATCCAACATCACCCTGGCTCCGCTGACACCCACCCCTGAGCACCCGACACCAACACCGCCGACGCCGGGAGGTGGATTCTTCTCGAATGTCTTCTCGGCGGCGCAGAACGCTGCAAATACGCTAACAAACACAATTTCGAGCGGTAATATAGGCCCGGGAGGATCCAAGTCCAAGAACACCCCTAGCGAGCTGCGGCCGGAGCGGGACGACAGGGTCCAAAACGAGCCGACAGTTGAACCCGCAGCTTCCGATAGTATGGGCGACAGGGAGCTCGCTATCAAGACGCTAGGCTCCGGAGACTTAAGTCTCAGCCAACTAGGCATACTAGAAGGTGATAGTTCAACGTCCACCCCGATGGCCTCTAAATTTCCAGCGGCCGCCAAGGAGTCCACTAGACGCCGATCCGAGTCTGCCCCCGGTGAAGCCCCGCATATCTCCGCTAATGGCGATATTCTGTCCGAGGGACCGGAATCGCTACGGGGCAGATCTATGCATGATCCGTCTTCGACGACACCACCGACAAGTGTGTACGAGGGGAAATCCCAGTCCGCCAGTACCGGCAGCGTCAAGAGCGGTTTAGGCCGGAGGCGGAAGCGCGGTAGCATCGCGGACACTGGAGCCACCACGACCGCCGGAGGCACGATAGCTGCGGGCAATACGTCGGGTGTTCGTGCCACTTCCGTTCCCAAGCTCACAGGCTTTGCTGTTGCCAGTAAAAAGCGTAACAGGGACTTCCATAATTTATTCAAGAGCGTTCCCGATGACGATTACCTTATCGACGACTTCAGTTGCGCGATACAGAGAGAAATCCTCGCTCACGGTAGGCTCTACGTCTCGGAGGGTCACTTATGTTTCAGCAGTAACATCTTCGGGTGGGTGACGACGCTGGTCATGAGCTTCGATGAAATCATCTCGGTTGAGAAGAGGAGCACTGCCTTAGTTTTCAAGAACGGACTAATGATCTCCACCCTCCATGCGAAGCACATCTTTGCCAGCTTTACCAGCCGGGATTCGACCTACGATTTGATCATCAATATCTGGAAACTTGGGCATCCGACCCTGCGAAGCTCGTTGAACGGTGTCTCGCTTAATGAGGTTGGGGGCGACAAAACCGTAAAAGTGCTTGAAAGTGAAGGCGCTGCCGCAAGTCGGAGTGCTTTGGCGTCCGAAGAGGAAGACGAGGAAGATGATGGCAGCGAGGACGGAGACATCCTTTATGATGAGGATGAGGATGATCCTGCCTCTCAAGATGCTACGCTGCCGCCGGATACGGCCCCAGTCGACGTCGAAGGCGAAAGGGCCATCTCTAGGAAGGCGTCCGGCTTGAATGGCGCGCTTGGCGCGGTTGAGAAAGCGGACTTTGCGCCCGCAATAGCCGGTGCTCCTGATTTCCCGGGGCCCGCTACTCACGCGCCGACCGACTGTGGTGACATGGACGCCCACTACGATATTGCGATTGCGGACGACGTCATTGCCGCTCCCTTGGGCAAAGTTTATGATCTTATTTTTGGGCCCACGTCGGTGACGTTCATGTCAAAGTGGCTTACGGGAGAGCAAAAATGCACAGACCTCCAGATGGACGACAAAAAAGGGTTGACACTGGACAACAAATCTCGGAACTATACTTATATCAAGCCTCTGAATGCTGCGATAGGACCGAAGCAGACCAAGTGTATAGTGACCGAAACTTTAGAACTACTAGACCTTGAGAAGAGCGTCAACGTATCGATAACGACTCAGAACCCCGATGTCCCCAGCGGCAATGTTTTCAGCGTCAAAACAAAATACTGCATGTCGTGGGCCGAAAATAACATGACACATGTCACGGTCAACTGTACAATAGAATGGACCGGGAAGAGTTGGCTCAAGGGTAAGTCAGAAGTTGCACCGTGCTTGCTGTTAGCTAACAAGCGTAGGGCCCATCGAAAAGGGGGCAAAGGATGGTCAGACGCAATACTGCAAAGAGCTTTTTGCTAGTTTGAAGACGGCGATTTCTTCTCGGTCTCGTGCTTCGGCCGCCAATGGGG
Source organism: Monosporascus sp. mg162 (assembly GCA_004155945.1). Lineage (NCBI taxonomy): Eukaryota > Fungi > Ascomycota > Sordariomycetes > Xylariales > Monosporascus > Monosporascus sp. mg162. The sequence continues at coordinate 98,341 of QJNY01000093.1, forward strand.
CGAAGGGCAAGAAAAAGAAAGCCAAGGGCAAGCTGCAGGAGCAGTCTAAGGAGAGCCCCGAAGACGCAGGGGTTTCCTCGTCATCCCAGACGCAAGACTGGGGGTTGTTCGAACCTCTCCACGGCATTCTTGGGCCCGTTGTCAGTATTATCAAACCGGTTCTTGGCGGCAACCTTCTATACGGATTGCTCTTGGGCATGTTGCTCGCATCCTGGTTCGGTAGCGGGCTCAATGGTCGACAGGTAGCGCAGGGCTACGGCCGGGACATGGTCTTCAGGGGCTATCCGGAGCGAGTAGTAGCGTACGACGAGATGTGGAGACAAGAGGAGAGGGACCTTTGGGACTGGCTGGAAGAACGCGTCGGCCTCCACCGTATGGGCGAAGGCGCCGCTCCCGCTCCCGCTCCCGCTCCCGTGCGGAGACGCTTCGCCGAGCCGCGGGCGGTCGAGGAGAAGCTGCGCGACGAGCGGATGAGCGAGCGCGAGGTCGAAGAGGCCATCCGGGTGACTGAGGAGAAGTTGCAGGTCCTGAAGTCTGTCATGGACCGGAAGAAGGTCGCGCCGATGGCGAACAACGAGAGGAAGGCGGGCAGGCCCACGACGAGGGTACCCACTACGGAGAGGTGAAGGTAGAAGGCCAGAAGGCGTGTATCAATTCAGATAGAAGAACTGGGGGAAAAGAAGAGAAAAGAGGCGAAGCACAGTTAGCATATGCGCGAGTGTATATTATCTAGGATTCTATCTCCCCAATTATGAGGCGTAGCCCGCCGGAATCCCCTTAATCAACACTGTATAGTATCATCTAGTCGTCGCCTTATACATCAAAAGATGATATAGGTACATTCATCTGGAAGTCATCTACCCAGATAAGCCATGCAACCTTACAACATCGCCAAGTCCATCCGTACCCGCGGTCCTTAGGAGTACTAGCTCTCGATCCCCGAACCGACTCTAAAATCGATCCCCGAGCAAGGACCATACCACTTCCCTATTTAATGTCCTCTATTACTTGCCCTGCGCCCTATTATAGCTTATATGCATCTTTAGTTGTGATGCTTACAAAGCCTTGCCTTGAGCTCTGTCTGGTCGTACCCGACAAGGGAGAAAGAAGATATCCTGGGCGGGGTCAGGTCCCATGGGCTCAGTGAGCGGGTCGCCAAACAGGTATGTAGAGCGAAAATCCCTGCGGGAGTCCGTGGTTAGGGGTAATAACCCACGAAGCGCGACGGAGTATTGAGCAGATGGATATATTAGATGTCGACGGCCATTTATGTTTTGCCGCGTTTTTCGAGTCATCCAGGCATCCACCTGCTCCGGGGTCCAATGCTGTTTGCATCGAGCTGGTGCCGGATGATTCCGGTGCCTCCTTTTTATCTTTTCGCTTATTCGACGCCTACAGAGATACTGAAAACTAGAATCACGGTGCTAAGAAAACCTGTAGTGGACACCGACGCATCAGACAATCCTAGGGCTTGGGAAGCGGTCGCTGGGGTCTTGAACATGTCGAACCGTCGATCGTTGATTGCGGCGAATAGTTTGGTTCTTCGCGGACCGATAACGACGGTAGCGATACCGACCAGTCCGGACTGACCTGGCTAATGGTCCGTCTCGCGTCCCTCGCCATGGAAACTACGGCCGGTTTACCTCGTGTTAGTTGTCCAGGACAAAGAGCGTGACTCATATCCCGCCTTGATGGGAGGTGAGATGTCGTTGGTAGGGGCTTCGATCACAGTATCAAAGGTCAAAGACGGCAAAGGAACGCATCATAACTCGCACACATCTAGCCGTTAGAGTCAGATTCGAAATCGACTTCCTGTTATCCGGTCTTTGTTTTTCTTTCGCCGGAGACATCCCCTGAAAATAGGACAACACAGTGTTGGGGAAAAAGGAGCTGACATCCCCCTTAAGTTCTAGAGAAGATATCCACAGCGGAGCGTGGCCTACAGATTTATCGATGGGATCTAACGTTGCGGTAGAGATCGAAGCAGAGTTAGCCGATTCTGGCGGTTATCTTGCGGCTCGCCAACGAAAAGCAGATCCCGTAGGCGATCATTAAAATGAAATATACGGTACAGAACGAATTTGGAATCGTTCGCCTCACACTCCGACAATGCCACCTCATGCTGGGGCCGACCCGCCCAGATCCACTTCAGTCGCGACTGAGATCTGCCTGACCCGCTACAGGGAGCCCGGCAGCATCCCTTCCCAAGAGAAACCAAGCTCGGACTAGCATCTCAAACTAGACCGACATAGTCATCCAGGATTAAGAGCTAGTTTCCACGACAGAAACAAACACTACCCGACTACCGTAATCGACAACGGTAAAGGGGTTAGCCGCGCCGCGCAAAGAGACCCTTTCGGCTAGCATCAAGCTGCTTCACGCCCTAGACAGCCCGCATCATGTAGCACCCTCTCCCCTAGTGACCAGGAACAGACGCGACCGCGAGATGTTTTGACTGCGGGAAGCGCTTCTGAACGCGACTCAGGACGCTCGTCCCATCATCGAAACGCCTGACAGCGCGCATCAGATTTGGAGGGCAGGCGCATGCGCTGATGCCCACACGCACCTTGTCGTGTTACTTGATATCGTTCATCGCCCGCCTGCGCATAGCTCCTACCTCCAGACAATAGCGTCTTGTTGACAGGATATGGAACCAGAAAAGCGACCACCACACCAACAGCATAATCGAAGTTGCGCCTAGGACAAGTCCGACCGCCATCAGAGCCACCCCGTACGAGAATGCCTGGAAGCTGGTGTCATTTTGGAACCGCTCCGTGGCCAAAGCTACCTGCATGGCCGAAAGGACCACGGTGATGTAGACGAATACAGCCAAGATCCAGCCAAAGTTCCGCTCGAAGAAGCTAGTGTAGCGTTTCGACAGCGGCATGAAGCCATGAACCAAGTTACGCAGAGAGAAACCGGCTGCGCCAAAACGGTACAGCGTGTTGAGCCGCGTCAGCCGCAGCTCTCCGTAGCCATAACGGGGGTCCACCTGGTGCAAAGAGTGGATATCGACGTGGGCAGTAAAGTCTGCTATGAAAGTAGTCCAGGTATCGAATTTGATATCTGTCGGCAGCAGTCCTGTGTCGTGCGCGATCCGTAGGTCGGACTTGGAGCAGATCAGCCAAGCATATGACAGAAGAAGACCGCATGCGCTCCGATGAAGGTTGTTACTGTGGCAGAGTCGCAGCTTCCAAAAGTCGTAATCGAGTAAATACTCGGGAAGAGGTTTAACGAAAATGCATGTTTCATGCCAAACAAGGTGTTCGTCAGCCGTCTCCGTGAGATAGACCGTACGTTGGAGGAGATGCTGGCGATGAAGGGGACAGCAGACCGCGGGAGTCCCGCAAGCCACAAATGTTGGAGCACCGCATTCAGTCTAGGAGTACAGAGGTCTGCCTCGAGAAAGACGTCTATATTCTCTCTTGGATCTAACGGTACGTCTCCATGTTGGACGTAACGAGGGATCGCATTACAGGACACGGATTATAGAGCGTTCGACTGCGCGAAGGGCGGGGCTAAAGGGTGCGTTCCAGACTATTGGCATTAGTTTGTGTTGAACTTGGCGTGTAGGCTCACGCTAACGATTGTTGGCATCGAGATAGGCTCCTGAGAATCTGAGATCAGCCATTTGGGTCGCCAAGATGGCTTCCTTTCTTTTCCGAACACCGTGACTGGAAAGAGAAGCGGGCTAATGAAGTGGCCTGTTTCAATGAACTCCCCGATTCAAAGTGCCCAGTGTAGAGTTAAGCCACGTTTCTTATTTAGCCAACGGAGACGAGGCACCTGTTTTTGGCCACCCAGCTCGCACGTTAACGTGTTTGCTGGGTTTTGTCAAGAAAAAGCAGTTCAGGTCCTGTTTTCCGACAGCCTTAAATAGAACCCTTTAGTACGTCAAAAGAGTTCGAAACTCTACGTCTGACTGATACCCGGACATAGTCTCTGTTGATGATATGGGTCCACTTAACGCTAGCCACTTTTTAGTGCTCACAGTCGTCGCAATTGTCACCTTTGCGATACACCGATGGCTTCTCAGCAGACTTATACCATCATCGCCAGAGCCTATATGCCCCCCCGGCGTTCCAGCGAAAACGGCGAAAGATGACAGAACATTCCGCGTCCGAGGTGTGCCCCTCGGTTGGAATGCCGACCGTTTGCAATCGTTCCTGGAGGAACAGGACGGCTTGGGCGGCGCGATAGTTAGATCCCTTGCTCTCGAGATCCATGGCCGCTCATCGTCTGGCACAGTCACCTTCCGAGACGTGCCAGCCGCCCTTAAAGCGCTTCGCCCTAAAAAGACTTGGGACCTGACTTTGCGGAGCGAGCCGGGGATGCGATCTGAATGCCTGAGCTTGGATGCCGACTTCCTCGGCATAACGACGCTCTTCGCGCCGCCTGACGAGGACCACAGAATCGAGTAAGAGAAGCATTCCGTTAAGACTGCGCGCGCTAATCCCCTTTAGTATCATTGCACTTTCAGGCCTCGGCGGTCATGCGTTCGGGTCGTTCAGAGAGAGAGGCGGAAATCACATGTGGCTGCGAGACAGCCTGCCGTATGATCTGAGGAGCGAGGCCAACGACCAGTTGATAGTGCGGATCATGACGTACGGATACGAATCGACTGTTGCTGGAAGCCAAAGTATCCAGAACCTAGAGGACCTGGCCACGTCGTTACAGACCAGCTTGCGTTCGTTAGTCGCCGGCCCAACGAGTCGACCGGTCATTTTCGTCGCCCATAGCCTGGGAGGGCTCATCGTCAAGCAGGCAGGCTCCGCCATGGCCGCTTATGTATTTCCTTTGGCTGACGCATGCTACAGGTGCTGATCTCACTAGCGAAGTCGGAAGATGAAGACGACAAAAAGCTGGTGCAGGCAGTTTATGGAATCGTCTTCTTCGGTGTCCCCCACGATGGCATGGACATTAGCTCGCTTATCCCGATGGTAGGAGACGGACCGAACCGTTTTCTTGTCGAGTCGATTAGTCAAATAAACTCTCAGATTCTTCCCATCCAGAGACGGGAGTTTCATACGGCTCTAGGGGATAAGGGGAGGTCTGAAATTGTCTGCTTCTACGAGACTATGAAGTCGCCGACGGCTCAAAAAGTCAGTTTCCCTCTTGCCCGCCATCACCTAGTTGCGTTTGCTGACCCTCAAAGGACGAGAAAGGCAACTGGGCAATGAGTGGGCCGCCGACGGTGCTTGTCAGCAAGACCTCTGCGACGCATTGCCGCTCATGGGAAGATGGCCCAGAACACATCTGCGCGGTCGCTCGCACGCATTCGGAGATGGTCAAGTTTGGGCGCAATGACCACGACTACGAAAACGTGCGTGAGAGACTGCGCGGCCTTGCTCATCGGGCGGTGGCGGGGCGCCGTCGGCAACAGGCGTTGGGCACCAAGTGTAAGTAGCCTAAGGCGACATGTACGTATCTGGTGCTGAAGGTTATAGTCGTCGTCCCGTACAATGAAAATCCCGACTTTGTCGGACGATCCGTCATTTTGACAGAACTTAAACAGCAACTTGGCTTTGGGCAGCGACCGGGAGCCTCTAGATCGCGGCCGCGGGTGTCCCTCCATGGACTTGGGGGGGTTGGGTAGGGTTAGCCATTCTCACAACACGGGATGCATGCTGACCGAGAACAGGAAAACGCAGATCGCACTAGCCTACGTTTCCTGGCTGAGTGATGCTTGCCCAGACGTGTCCGTGTTCTGGGTCCACGGCGGCAGCAGGGAACATTTCCGCCGGTCATTCCTGGAAATTGCACAGAAGTGCCAAATTCCAGGGTTTGAGGATCCCAAGCTTGACGTCTTACAGTTAGTAAAGGATTGGCTCGTGAAGGGCAAGGGACCGTGGCTCATGGTCGTCGATAATGCTGATGACACGGATGTCTTCTTCGGGCCATCTGGCGCTGCCTCAGATGGTGGTGAAGGCAACCTTGGACAATTCCTTCCCGAGTGCAGTCACGGGGCCCTCCTCATCACAACGAGGAACAAGCAGACGGGAGTCAAGCTGGCGAAGGGACGGCCTCCGATCGACGTGGGACGCATGGAAGAGGAAGAGTGCCAGAGTCTACTTCGCGCAAGGCTGGAAGGTGTCGCCGTCACTGCCGCTGATTTATCGACTCTTTCGGATCGGCTAGAACACCTCCCGCTTGCTCTTGCCCAGGCGGCCGCGTTCATCCAGGAGAACAGCATTACGGTACAGGACTACCTCAAACTGCAAGGCGAGAGTGACCAGAGCCTTGTCGACCTGCTAAGCGAGGAATTTGAGACGGTCGGACGAGATTCGGAAACGCCTCGCGCGGTAGCGCAGACCTGGATGCTCTCATTCCAGCAGATCCAGCGGCAGAATCCCTTCGCGGGCGAGCTACTATCGCTGATGAGCCGGTTGGATCGGCAGGGGATTCCGGAGGCATTCATATCAAACTACGGAAAGCGCAACAACAGATTTGACGGTCGCATCGAGCTTGTCAAAGCCGTGGGCGTTCTCAAAGCATTCTCTCTCGTGTCGGAAGAGAAGGGCGGCAATCTCGACATGCACCGGCTCGTGCAATTAGTGACGCACAAGTGGCTTACCAAAGAGGGCACGGCTAGTCGTTATGGCAGAGAGGCGCTCTTGACAGTATCAGAGATGTACCCGTATGGTAACTTTAAAACCCGGGCGATATGCAGTGCGTATTTGCCGCATGCAAATGCCGTGCTGAACCTCGGGATTTGCCCGTCTGGGGCAGAGACGGAGGCGAAGGCGAAGGCATCTCTACTCCATTGTATGGCTGGATATCTGCTTTTCGAGGGTAAGTGGAGCGATGCGGAGAGATTCAGCTTGCAAGCTGGACAGATAAGGAACAGGGTGCTCGGCGAGGACCATCCCGATACGTTAACCAGCATGAATAACCTGGCGTTGACATACTGGAACCAGGGAAGGTGGAAGGAGGCGGAGGAACTAAACGTACGGGTAATAGAAACGGGGAAAAGGGTGCTCGGCGAGGACCATCCCGATACGTTAACGAGCATGGATAACCTGGCGTCGACGTACTGGAACCAGAGACGGTGGAAGGAAGCGGAAAAGCTAGAAGTACGGGTGCTAGAAACGAAAAAGAGGGTGCTCGGCGAGGACCATCCCAACACGCTGATCAGCATGAACAACCTAGCTCACACTTGGTATAAGTCCGACCGACGTGATAAGGCGATTCCGTTGATGGAGGACTGCATTCGACGCCAACAGCAGATTCTCGGTCGTGATCATCCTCATACGCAAACTTCCGAATCGAACCTGAAGTCTTGGCGGGAGGATCTTGGTGGTTCGGCCTAAGGTGGACGCCTTGCATAATTCCAAGTTTAGACTGTAGTACATTTGCATTTCATGGCGACTCTATGTTGTGCATCAAATTGCGCTCGCGTTGCGCTGCGATAAATTTTCCATAATCGTCCACGGGATCCAATTTCGGTGGTGAGTTGTGAGCAGATAGCCGGAATCGGCCGCCTAGTCTCGATCCTCGGGGCAGACTTGATCGCATCGATACATCGGTCGCCCCGATATGCGCGGGTCCCAGCGAACGGCTTCAGTGGTGACATAACAGGGATGTCAGTTTTGTTTTCCCCATACTGTGTTATCCCATCTTTAGGCCACGTCGTGCGGTGAAAGAAAGAGCAAGACTGGAAATAGGAAGCCGAGTTCGAATACCACTACATATGCCTGGAGCCCGGGCTCAGGGTCCGGGAGGATAAATAACGGGATCGACTTGATTGACACTGCTTAGATCGGGTGGTTGTTTTAAATACCCATTGTCACTAACAGGAATCAAACCGACTTCTGATGAACCAAGGGCTGATATATGCTTGTATTTCCCCTAATAAACCGACGTTCACATTTCTGTGTAAGAATGAGCATTGTGACCCGAGGGATAATCCTAGAGAGTCAATAATCTCTTCAGAGATTGCTAACCAACTGCCGGCACAATCAGCCAGCGTCGCCCATCCCTTGTTCCTCACACTGTGCGTCCAGCAAACTACTCTTGACTTCGGACAGGTATCACTACAGCCTAGCAGTGGTATAAGAGGCCCCAGTCATATGGCGACATAACGAGCGAGTCCAACCACCTCTCCCGTCCACGGGGATCAACCGTGGTCAACCATGAGCAACAAAGACGGCAGCAGCATCCCGCCCGCAATAATGGCCATCTTGATGGAGCCGACAACAGACAGTAGCATCCCCCGAACCTCGCCCCGGTCCTCGAAGCGTTCGCCAAGTTCTCTCGACCACGGCATGGCCAAAGGCGGCCGTGACAGGTAGCAATACGGGAACATCCTGCGCCTCTTCCAGCCGAGACCGGGAATCACCGGCGCCGCGGACGGCGGCGACAGGACGGTGAGCCGACGGAGCAGTACAAGGCGGCCTTCGGAAAATTCGAGGAGTTCTGCGAAACGCAGAGGACCCGGGACTGGTGGGACCTGTCGGACGCCGTCGAGGCGCTGCGGGTCGCCAGGGCCGCCTGCCCGAAGATAAGACGGGTCATCGTCGAGGGGAGCGCGTCGACCCCGGCCGAGCTCCAGGTCCTGGCGCGGAACCGCGACAGCGTCGCCGAGGAGGACCTGCCGGGCCTCGAGTCCATCATGGGACGGCGGCAACCCCTCGTGCGGGAGCTGCATACAGCCTACGTCCTCCACGCCGAGGTGGTGAACGCGGTCGCGGACAGGGTGCTGGCGGAGAAGCAGAGGGCTAGGCGGGATCCAACTGTCCTGGACATATTGAGGAGTTGGTGAATAGGGGTTCCTGATCACGGCGGCAGCTGTCTGGGGGGGCGACAGGATTCATCCAACTTCCTTCTAGTAGTAAGTTGATTCGCTAACAGTGACCAGTCCCAACTAACAATACTCACAACAGGTGTTGTGATCAACCCCTATTTCCTTGCAAAGAAACAAGCTGACCGTTGCTTGCGCCCCTAGCACCGGGGATTTTGACTGTTTCCCAGACGCGTTGGTTCGTCTGAATGCTTTGACATATTTCATAGGTCATAATACATAATATCCAACTAACCGCCGGGAGTCCACTGCTACACCATGAGGTAGGCCGGCGAATGGGGTCCGCCGAGCGAGGGGTGGAGATAACGATACGTACGATAGGGCTTTCCGTATCCATCACCCCTAAGTCTGGCCGCACTAAGGCGTATCGTGTGCCTTCTTGATTCTTATAAATTATGATGTAAGACGGTCAAACGGTGTTTCCCGCCTCCGTACCAAGTGCTTACTAGCCAGCTAGGACAAGGGCTACCGACCGTGAGCGAGCGCCCAAGTCGGCACACAGAACGCCGCACTCTCTGGTGGCCCGTCCGTGTTGAAACCTTGTAAACGGGCCTGCCTTCCCTTGTCTGCTGTTGGAGTATCTCGATTGAATCCGCTGCCTTTTCCAAGTACGATTGCCCCTTTCTTATCATCTTAACTTGTCATTCTGTGGCCGGCCCTGCTGGTACCCTTCCGCCGTCAGATTCTGTGTAACGGGTAGATATCGAATTCGAAGGCTTCGTGTGCAGCAGCCCGATGTCTCTTTCTTCATTTCTGACGGCATAGACGGTCATGTTGGGACCGTTGGGCCCGTACACCCTGACCTCGTAACCCGTCTGTGGCGAAAGAGACGATGGTGTCGGTGGAGATTGAGTAGGACGGCCACGCCATCTATCTACGAAGACTTTGCGCATGTGCTTCCTGAACGGGGTGGTCGTGCCGAAGATGATGAACGCCAGGAGAGAGGACGATACGCCCGGGAGAAACAGGGAGCTGTCGTGTCTTGCCCGCGCCGCGCTCATGTCCGGTCCGTCAGCTTCCACATCACTCGAAATATTATCGTTCCAAGCGATCTGGCAGAGAATGTTTGTAAGGTTGAAGATTCTGGGAGATACGTTAGCCGATACACGAGGTCCTCCGGGAATTTTCAGGCCCTGTTCGAGTACGCACGCGAGAATGCAGAACCCAATCGAAAAGCGTACCAGAAGCCACCTGTCATATATTCCTGGAGGTGTCAGCCGGTTGGATCAGTTATAATATGGACTTGGGTAAGCATTACGAGATTCCCCGAAGTCCCAGGAATATCCTATACTCCATGTCCGGAACTGCTTTCGAGTTTTGATGTATTTCCGAATAATGGCAGCTACAAAAACGCAGCCTCCAACCAGACCAATGAGGACTGCAAGGTATTAATTAGTACGGGTTCCTAGAGGGGTTGTAGAGTCTTACGTGGCAGGTCGGCTAGTATGAGGAACCCCATGAAGGAGCCCTGGACTGCTTCTAGTTGAAGCAGAGCAATAGAGGTAACGGGAAAGATGATAGAGACGAGTTTCCCCACCACATTCGCTAAAGCCAGTGTGTTATAGAGGTGGGTTCTCTCTGCGATGCCATACATCGACAATGTTAAAAATAAGCCCCTGCACACCATCAGTAGATGTATGGGATATGATTAAAGGGACTCCTGTACCAGAACATCACGAGCGTTGCGCTAATGGTGAACGAAGTATATCCTGATGAATTGATTAGCGCCTGCTGCCATGATTCAGTTGGAATAGCTCACGGATATAGAAGAGCACCAAGTCGATCCCGGTTGTGCTGCTACTGACTATGAGTTCCGCATTGCCGAAGTTGTTCTTCGTGTGGTCGTACTGCGTGACCATGATATCGTCCCATCGTCTGATGGAGGAAAGAAGAATGAGCCAAAGTCGCATAGAAAGTTAGAATGAAAACTCACACATAGAGGTGTATTTGTTGAGCGATGCTGGTGGAGGTAGCAATAAATGTAAAATACGCAATGCCGGCCACGTCTTTCACGGCAGTTAGGTTTGGAAAGATATACAGTTTACAGGCTTTCGCTTGAATAACTTACAGCTTGTCCTTTCGCGGTGTGTCCATACCAACCAGATAAGCATACAGCCGGCTATCCAAGAGATGAATGAAAACATAAGGACCGCGGCGGCGACGCCATGGGCCTCATCAGGGAACTGCACCATCTTCCTAACCTAACAGCTGAGCGTAATAACCGGAAGAAGTTTAACGCAGTTGAGACTCCAAGAACGAAGAACATGTGTACTGAGCTCAGGGAATATAGGAGATGGTGGTTCCGTCCATGGGACTGCACTCGCAAGAGCTGAAAATTGAACCAGCTCCGTGGCAGACATGTGGGCCAATATCTCGTAACCTCCTGGCCAACCTGAGCAAGCGAATGCTACCTTGTGGAATATAAGTAGCCCAACGTACTAAATAGTGCTGAGCAGGCTTGCATTGCGGCTGGGTTAGGCGTCAGCACCATTGTTACCTGCCAAGGTCGGATCTCACGCTACATGGGGAGAGGGTACGGCGCAGCTGATCTGCATACTTAGGACGCATCGCAGCGTTGGTCTAGAGGGGGTCGCACCGTCTGTCGGGTTAAGCGGTTGTCCGGACTAGATATCCCCGCATCTCGCTTTACACAGCCCAGCAGCCATCTGTAGTCCTAGGCCGTTATTATAGTAAGCAACGGGCAAGCCATGCTTATCGTCCGAGATTGAAGATGCGCCTGATGCATTAGGGGCTTGATAGTGACCAATAGAAAGACATGCCGATTCCTGGCTGTTATATTTAGTACAGCCACGCGTGTCGTCGTCATTGTCGTCAAGAGACGACGGTTGAGTCTTGCCGTCACCGGGGGAGTTGGTCTCTCGTCCAGCATCAGATCGGGAGCCCGAAATACCTCATTCCTCTTTTCGCCCATGGGAACCTAAACTCCTGATGACGTCGTAATAGTCATTGAAGGCTTGGGATTTATAAGCCAGCGGTACCGATTTAAGGAACATACCCCCTGTTCCATGAGGCAGACGCCGCGAAGTATAGTAGGCGCTGCTGAGCAGAACGACGTGCGTATACGGAACTATCAGCATGGTACACATAGTCCTCTCTCATTGAATGTTGCCAAGTATTGCATCTGCGTCCTAGAATGGATACAAGTTCCTCTACGGAAAAACGAGTTAGCAGGACACATATTTTCTAGAATTGCGACAGATGATCGCTGATTTTTGGATAGATGCTTGTGAATTCCAGCCTGTAAAAAGGCTTATAAGACCTTAGAATACAATCCAGTCCAACGGGCAGCCCCATCAACCCCACTTGTTCCCCCCCCTAACAATCTATGTATAGGTACCGAGCTAAGCATACCAACTAAAACTCAATTAACGCGACGGCGCGTCCTGCACCTGCATCAGCGCGTTTGTCTCAAAATCTTCAATTAGCCTCAGGCTACCTACCCTGAAGCCACAATATATACCGACTCGCATCCCGAAAAAGGTCGAAGTATCCTCAGAATCTTCTCATACAGGGCATAATCTTCTAATGATGGACGACGAGGACGGGATTCCCCATCACTACGATGACGGCAACCGCGCCTTTCTCCAAGCCTTCATGGCTCGGGGCACCATGACCTTCAAGGAGGCGCGACCCATCCTAGCAGCTATCTTCTCCGTACAGGAAAACCAACGCACGGAGCCCGGCCAGGTCACCGAAGAGGACTTTGAGTCGTACGTCTCGGCGGCGTCCGCCGCCATCTCGCCCTTCGACATGGAAATCAGAAGTACCATGCACCAGGTCCGAAAAGAGCGGGTCTACGCTGTCGTGAACACAACGTCGGACCCCATGGCCCAGATGGCAACGCTGCACTCGGCCGAGGAGATCGCCTTCGTCAAGCGCGTCATCGACGCCATGTTCGAGAAGTACAACTCGCGACGCATGGAGGTCATGTGCCTCGACGGGATGCAGGCGAACAAGTTCAGGGCGGCCCCGCGGAACGTCGAGGAGAACGACATGGAGGACGGCGAAAGCCAGCCCCAGCCGACGCAGTTGCTAAAGGGCCTGAAATCCAGCGAGGCGGAGGCTATGATGGTCAGCATGGTGGAGGAGGGCTGGTTCGAGCGGAGCAGGGAGGGCCTCTACAGCCTGAGCCCTAAGGCGCTCATGGAGCTGCGGTCGTGGCTGGTCGAATCGTACAACGACCCAGATGCCGAGGAGGGGGAGTGGCAGCGCGTCAAGTTCTGCGAGGCCTGCAAGGAGATCGTCACGGCGGGGCAGCGGTGCTCCGAGATCGACTGCAATGCTCGTCTCCACGATATCTGCGAAGACGCTTTCTGGAGGACGCGCAGGGAGAAGAAATGCCCCAAGTGCCAGCGGGAGTGGACGGGTAGGCATTTCGTCGGAGAGAGGGCCGTCACGGAGACGGAAGCATACAAGCGAGGCAGGCGACGAAGCGGTAGGGGAGGAAGGAGTAGTAACTTGATCGAGGAGGTGTTGGAGGAAAATGCGGACGACGGAGACGAGGACGCCATGGAAGAATAACTCCACATTGGGGATACCTACGAAAAGAATGTATCAGGGAGTCAGTGAGCTTATGGATTCACGAAAGGTGTCATGAGTGTTTTACGAGCAATACTAGATATCCAGGGTTAGGAAATCTCCGACTATGGCCTTTCAACTTATTTGGCGGTCTTCTCGCGACTCGACCCTAAGATGGCTTGTGGCAGCACAATTCATGGGACTAATTGCACTGCAAGAATACAACGATAAACTCAAGTGGAAAATTGCCAAGAACATAGCTAGCCAGTTTTAGTGAATATCGGGGAGTCAGGGCACGCAAGTATAGGTCCCGTAAGAAAATGTTGATGGAGCATAGATAATTAAGCTAAGGAACCCCCAGGCAGAGCAGGGGGATCGGGACTGGGAGAGAGAGTGACGGCCCCACACTGATTGATCGGCCGGTAATTGGAAGGCCCACCATAGCTAGTGCCACAGGCTAGTCTACTTAGTACTCTGTAGCCACAGACTCCCTAGTCTAGTGGCCACAGCCCCAGGAATTAGTGACATCACAAAGCACAGCTAGCCAGCTCAAGCTCACATGCTGCCAATGAGCATTCGCCAAGCCAGATGGCCCAGCAGGCCTCCCACCAGTCGTTTCGCCATCCCGCCATTGACATCAAACAGGAGGTCGAGCGGTTAAGCGGCTCGAGTGATTCGTTTTCTCTACGTCGTGAAAAGCTGCTCTTCTCGACCTTTTTGCTTTTTGTAATTCTTGCTTTTCTTTTTTTCTGTTGCAGATAGACCTGAGCCAGCTTGCCTAGGTACCTAAACTAGCAACCAATATCAAATCACTCGGGCCAACGATAAAAGAAGGCAATATGCTCGAGTACTTCACCACGAAGAAGGTGAGGAAGCACATGGCCGAAAAGGCCGAGAAAAAGGAGCGCCTAGACAAGGAGAAGGCCGAGACGAAGGAGAACGGGACGCCTTCGCAACAAAAGCCCGTCATCATCTCCGGCCCGGAAGAGCTACCCAAGGGCACGCTGATCCTCGGGGAAGAGGACGAGAAGTTCCTGGAGCGACTGGCCGCGTCCAGAGCCGTAACGACCGACGATGGCGACGAGACGCCGCCTCCCCTGCCGCCGCGCATCAAGACGCCGGTCCTCGAATGGGACAGCGACACTCTCAGCTTCGTCGGCAAGGAGGCGCCCGAGCACGCCGAGCAGGACAAGGGGAACGAGAAGGGCAAGAACAAGGGGAAGGGAAAAGGAAAGGGCAAAGCCGGGAGTCCCGGCGACGGCACCGAGCCCAGGCCCAACCGCTTCTCCTTCGTGACGAACCTGGGACGCAGCATCTCGCTACGGAAGAAACGCGACCCGGCCTCCTCCGGCCCGGGGCCCGCATTATCCCCGTCGGCGGCCGAGGCCGCGGCGCCGGAGAGCGGGGCGCTAAGGGAGGAGGCCGAGGTGGCGCGCGTGCTGGACAACCTGGACCTCGCGGCGACGGCGGACGGCAAGCGGACTTTCAGCCTGTCGCGGGAGTCGGCCGAGACGGTGCGGCGCTTCACGCAGGTGCTGCGGGACCTGGCGGCCGGCGTGCCGACGGCGTACGGCGACCTCGTGGGGCTCGTCGAGGACCGCGACGGCGTCATCGAGCGCTCGTTCGCGCGCCTGCCGCGGCCCCTCAAGAAGCTCGTCGCCCAGCTGCCCGACCAGCTGACGTCGAAGCTCGCGCCCGAGCTGCTCGCCGTCGCCGCCGAGGCCCAGGGCCTGTCGGCCGAGGAGGGCAAGGCGCGGGCCGCGGCCGGCGAGGGCCTGAAGGGCGCCGCCAAGAGCTTCCTGACGCCCTCGAACCTCCAGGAGCTCATCACGAAGCCCGGCGCCGTCGCGACGCTGCTCAAGGGCATCGTGAACGCGCTCAAGGCGCGCTGGCCCGCGTTCATCGGGACGAACGTCCTGTGGAGCGTGGCCGTCTTCCGTGAGTGCCCCTTCTATTTCTATTTTCTATTTCCTATCTCCACACCCCCCTTTCCCCAAAGACCCCCACGCTCTACGGTCGAAAGCATCATCATCCCTGTCCTAGCCACCCAAGCTCCGCGCCCTTAACCGACTAGAGGCTAACCTTAACAGTCCTCCTTTCCGCCCTCTGGTACTGCCACAAGCGCGGCCGCGAGGTCCGGCTCGAGCGCGAGGCCGCCGAGGCCGCGGACGCCGACCCCGTCGATGGCGGCTCGCGCGTCGAGGAGCTGCCCGACGACCCGCAGCTGCTGCCGGCACCCGAGTCCTCCTCCCCCCGTGCCCCCTCCCGCGACGGCGGTGGAGCGACGGGCGACGGGCCTAGGGATGTCGAGGGAGACGGGAACCAGCACGTCGAGGTTTCCCGGCCGCCTGCTGCTGGTGGTGGTGGTGATGGCTCAGGGCGGGGCTGAATGATAAGTAAGCTCGGCCAAGCAGATGGATGAGCTACGAAGGCACGATGTTCGGCATGAAGAATGAAACGATGAGATTATTGATACCCGGATATCCATTACGGAGACGCCGTCGTGGAGTGTATGGTTAAGGGGGTCATTTCGCGGTTTCGACGACGGGCTAATTTAGCGTGAAATGATTATGATGGTTATGATGAGCGACGGGCATGAGTTATGAATGCGCTACGAAGGTCTCATCCCATGTCGATGTGATAGCGACTACCCGAGAACAAGGATAGTTCGGGATGCTTGTATGGTACATTAGACAATGGGTACTTTGAAATAGGTTTTCTCTTTCCTATGGCTTTACTCGGCCTCTACTATATCGACGTAGAGCTACCATAGCTACCTACCCCTATCTATACGATTCCGAAGACACGTGTATGTCTTCATTCTTGCCTCCAAGCGGCTAGAAAATGTATGCACCCACCTATCCATCCAAGCTGTTTGTCTTTCTTGTTTGCCCAGCTTTCGCTCAACACGTCAGCCTGGCATGAACACTATACCAAGACGTTCCGTGCGGAGGGAGCGTTTGACGCTTATTATATCATCTATTAGCTGATCAATCATCTTGCACGATCTCCTTGATCTCCTCGCGCGCGGGCGCGATGCCGCCGCCGAGGGCCTCGGCCTTGGCGTCGCGGCCGCCCGTGCGGTCGATGACGCGTGCGCCGTCCTGCATCCAGAAGTCGACCTCGTCGATGATATCGGCCACGACGTCCTCGACGATCTGCTCGTCGTAGCGCTCCGCCAGCGGCCGCAACCGGTCTACCCGCGCGTCCTCCCGCGCCCTCCTCACTATGTCTCCGGAGTCTTCGTTTTCTTCCGCGTTGTCGTTGTTCCTGCTCTTGTTATTATTGTCGCCGTCGTCGTCGTAGCTCACGCCGATCATGTCGACGTCGCCGTCTTCGGGGTCCGCCGCAGCTGCTGCGGGGTCGGTCGTGTTATTAGTGTTGGCGGTAGGATTGGCGGCGGCGGCAGCGGTAAGATCCGGTGGCGGGTACCAGAAGTCCGGGCCGAAGTTGACCTCGGCCGCGCCGCCGCGGAATACGCTGATGGTCGGGTAGTAGCCTAGCATGCCGTCGTCCATGCCCTCCCGGGCGCCGACCTGCGCCTGCGGCTTCGAGGCCGGCGGCAGGAACGCGAGGAGGTTCTCGAACGGCGTGCCCATGAGGACGCCGTTCTTGTAGATCCTGATGCGCGAGTTCGGCAGCGTCCGCATAGCCGGGACCGGGTGGTTCGGGTTCGGCGGCTCCGCCGCGCTGTTTCCCGCCGTCCCCGACGCGCCGACCGGCGACGGGTTCATGAGGTCTTCCAGCTCCTTCGTCGTGTGGTAGTCGATCTTCTCGAAGTATATGTGCGCCTTGAAGCGTATCGGTATCCGGTCCCGCACGATGTTGGCGGCTTCCGTGCTCGGCTCCTCTTCGTCCACTAGGTCTACGGCTGGGTTATAATGTCCCGACACGACCTTCCTGTGGAGGTGCTCTGACGGTAGTTGGATCTCGAGACCGATGACGTCGCCCTCCTTGATGTCCTCGCCAGGCGGGAAGAAGTCCTTCGGCCGCGACATGTGTACCTTCTGTCCCTGCACGTCTCGGATCCCGTAGCTGTAGGCGTCGAAACCAACGGGGGCATCTAGCGAAGCTTCCCTCCTCGCAAATCCAATGCGCACATGTCCATGCGATTCGACTTCCCCGTCGCCCCCGCGCTTCACAGTACCCCTCGTGATCTTGCATTCCCAGTACCACCGACCTTGGCGCACGGCAACGTTCGCTCTCGCCATCCTGAAGCCCTTGTCGGTCGTGATGTGCCGCCCCGACTGGTCCATATACATATGTGTGGCGGCATCTTCGAAACTGATATGAGGTCCGTAGGGCGGTGGTTCGGTCTGGCGGTAGTAGAAGGAGGAAGGAAAAGCAGGATCGGCGATGCAGTGCAGATAATGAAAGCTCTTCTTGTTGTAGACGCTATCAACGGGTCAGTCTTGTAAGGCGATAAACCAAATTCGCATGCGACTCACTGTTCGGAGGTCTCGTAGAACGGTATCGTAGAGCCGTCCAATGCGGGAACGTCGTGGTGGTGAGTGAAGACGGGGCCGCGAGCCGGTTCAAAGTCCGAGGGCTTCGGAGGCGCGAGCTTGTATCTCAACGGCGATGATTCGCTTGGCGGGACGTCTCTAAGGTCCTTCGCTTTGGGGTCCGGCGTAGCTCTGGAGCTGGAGTCCCCACCGAGGCCGGCCTTCGACTCGCGCTTCTTTAGCGACTCCTTCTTGGTTCTCGAAGGTTTTTCTCGGGACATGGCTCCTATATCGTCATGCGACTGGGGTCTAGAAGGTTTCGGGTCGGGATTAGGGTTGAGCGGTGAAGAAACTGGAGGTGCATGATCGTCTTCCAGAGGTCGCTTCTGTGGAAGAGAAATTGGCAGGACGGGCACTGGGACAGGGGTGACTTTGCGTTCGGGTACTTCAACATCGGGAGCCATCTTGGTCAGAAGAAAATCCCTTTTTCAATTATTATACTGCGCAATGCACACGGGGTTGTGCGAACTGGTTGAAAGGGTGGACGGGACCGGGACGTGGTCAATGCTGTGTGTGAACTTGAGTGAGCCTCTGTGATCAGGTACTTGTATTCGCAAAATGACCGACTTGACTTCCATTTCCAGAGCTCTCTTTCTTAGCTCCCGGCTCCCGTGAAGTCTGGCGCGTTTTGACGCGACAATCGACTCAATTTAGCTTTTGCCAATTTGCCCTTGGCACGGTCGTCCTTGCTGCTTGCACAAGCAGCGGACTAACAAAGGTATAGAAAAAACTCCGAAAATTTAAAGCAGGTCCTTGCATATAAAATTAACTCAACAAGAAGAAATACATACGAATCTTACCTAAACATAGCAATAATATGAACTAAGTCATGAAATCAAGGAGATTCTTTCGTATATAAGCAATTCTAGACCATCGGAGTGAAAAGATATGTCTTACCTAAGGTTGGAAAAAAATTGGAGAAAAATGGAAAAAGCCAGAAGAAAAAGAAAACATTCTCTACCGAGCAAAGCAGTCTTCGTCTCAAGAATATCTTCAGCACCCGGCACGGGACTCGAACCCGCAGTCCCAGACTTAGGAGGTCTATGCCTTACCATTAGGCCAACCGGGCTTCGCAGAATTTGATACGTAAATGGTACTTTTAGGAGAGATAAGGGAAATTGCGAGTAGTTCGCGAGTTGTTCGGGAGAAATACGGGGACTTCCAGGTTGCCCGTTACCTCATCGAGATCAGGCATTTTTGAGGTTGTGGCTGCCTCTACGGCGCAGCTCTGGCTAGTGTCAGCTAGCAGGAGGTGCGCTAGCACTCTATATACAGGAAAGCTCCCTCTGATCGGAACTTATATGTTCCGCGGCTAAACTCCATAAAACAGCAGTGCGCGATTTAGAGCACCTGCAGCTAGTTATTTAATACAACACAACTGATGTCCCCTGTATCCGACAATTAAAAGTTTTATTCGCTTAATTCGCGTTCTTATTAATTAATCAGCTATTACTGAGACGATATAGGCTATACATCAGTAGCAATTGTCTATATACTCCAATAGCTATAATAACGACTGCACCGTCGACGTCCTCCGTTATTTATAAAGAACCTAAGGATTGGGATCACTTTAAAGCGTACGCGCTTAATATTTGGGATTATATTAATTCTGATTAAGATAACTTATAACTTATTAAATATACCAAATCTGATATAACCTTTTATCTGAAAAAACGGCTTCGTTAAATAACGACGCAAATAGCTAATTCCTTTTCCGAAAAAATATATAAGCTGGAAAAAGTCGATCCAATAAACTCTCTAAAAAATACCCTTAAAATAACGATAAAAAATAAATAAGCTTATACTTAGAACTTTCTTCCTAGCAGAAACGTAACCGTGTAGACAAAATTGGATAAAATAATAAATTGTTACCTCAATTCTTAGGCTTTACTAAACCCCATCCCTTTTGCAGGCGTCTCACTCTAAAGCGACTCCAGACTGCCTTATCTCGCTTCTATCCACGTCGATTCTTGTCGAAATTCTGGACGGTCTTCGCAATCCAAAACAGCCAGGCAAACCATCGCTCGTAGTTCTCCAGCATACATCGTTCCAAAATCTGAACGTCGAAATTGTTAAGCCGGTTACTGTTTTCCTCTTTTAGTTTCGCTAATAGTTCCGTTATAATCGTTATATTTTTCGACATATAATCTTGTAAAAATCGATTACCGTCACTTTTTCGAATTAAATCGTATCCGAAAATCAAAAACCAAAGACGATTTTTTTGGAAAAAATTTTTTGGGTCGACAGTAGTGAAATGGTGCAGGGTGCCGGGCCAGAGGGCATGGCTTGGCTGATCAATTAGTCAGCTCCACATGTGTATTTCTAGGACCTCTTTTCGCCGGGCGCAACCCCGGAGACCTGTCCATCAGCGACTCACCTCTCGCATTTATGTTTTTACTACACAGTCTGGTTCAACACCGAAATACAGTTTTACGTTTGCCTTCATTACCGCTTCACTCGGCTATTCTATTATAACACGCTCTCTAAAAATACTCTGATCAGAGCTGAGTCTCCCCGTCCCAATTCAGTAGTATCGATAGTCTTAGCTCGTCCGGTAATTTGGTGGGAATTGTGTATGGTTAATAAGACGATTTTTGTAAAAATCCTGCAGTTCCGGATTATAGGTATCGCATATTCGGACTTGCGCGGTATAATGTTTTGGATAATTCGAGAAGCTATAGAAACGATCGAGTTAAGACTGGCGAGGACTTGGAAAGATACCAACCTTTTATACGCAGTTAAGATTTACCGGTAAGGTTTACTGTTAAGGTTTGCTTTTAAGATTCATTGTTAAGGTTTACCGTTAAGGTTTGCTTTTAAAGTTTATCCTTAAGATTTATCTTTAAAGTTTACCGCGTAAAGCTTAACATTTTCTGAGTTATATTGTTTAACTCTGCTGAACCAGCCAACGGGTATAAGGTTTATTAGAGTCGAAGCTTATCGACAACTACGTATATAAGCCTCCCAAGCCGACATTAGGCGAGAAATTGCGTGCTTACGGGGTCTAGCAATCGGCTTTAAAGTGAGGCTTTATGGGACTGAGGTATCAATTCATCCTAACCGTAAAAACTATTGATCAGTTATCGTGTTCGAAGATACTGGGTATAGTATTTATCGTGCAAATTACATCGTGTAATGATTTTCTGTATATTTAGCTCAACCTGGAAAATAAAGCTTGAACTTATTCGACCTTACATACTTAGAACTTTACGACTTATACCAGGAAAATCGAAAGTACGAAACTTTTCGCAAAAACATTAATAACCTTACGAAATAAATTCTACAGTCGGTATTTCTAATAATCAAAAAAATAAATCTTATCCCAGGAAAGAATTTACGGAAATAATACGCCAACCTAGCTAAATTAGAAAAGGTATACGACAGCAAGCTTTTAATTAATACCTAACGAGAATGTCGAAAAAATTGAAGCAAATTTGGAAATTAGTAAAGAAACTAAACTAATAAATTATAAAATAATAAAAAGTTATGCCTTAAAGACACCGATATAATATTCCAAAAACAAAAATAGCGATTGTATAGGTTAACGACCTTTATATAACAATAACTCCTATTATCGAAATATGGACGACGACCTTCCAAAGAATAAAAAAAGCTAAAATCGAAAACGGTACTATTAACTACTAGAAAATAACGGCTAACCTTTTTGATTATTAGGTTATAACCTAGGTACCATTTATATTACGAAAAACTAGGGCAACGTCTTCGACGTTCCATTAAGGCCCTCGTAAACCTCTCTAATTAAGATAATCCTGATTAGGAAAAAACTGAGGATATTAACCTTTAACTACAACAAAAAAAAAAAAACTCCCCGGGACGTAAGCCGAAATGAAACAGTTATAAAAGTTCTCAAGCAGCCTGAAATAGTAGTAATAACAAACAAAAACGTAAAAAACCCGATATATAAAGAATTTGGTACAAAGCATATTTAAATTCTTTATAAACATTACTATAATATTATTACGTATTCTTTAATAAAGTTCTAGCAAACTCTAAGCCTGGAAAAACAATTACAAACTTAATCTAGAACCAAATTATCTTCGATTAATTCTTAAAGAAAAAGATTAACCGTTTATTAAAAGCTATAAAAAGAATAAATACCCAAAATACTAAATAACTCCTAAAAAATAAAGCGAATCTTAACGTACTTTCTGATTACTAGTTAACGCAATGCGATAAGCGTTACGCCTTATCCCCTAAAAATTTTTAATGATTTTAGACTTAAAGTTTACGATTTACATGTTTAATCTTATTAGCAGGTTCCTATATTTTAGGCTAACTATATAAGGCGACGAAATATACGTAAATAATAACTTTATCTCGATTAAAAGATACGAAAAAGTAAACGTATTAGTTTAAAGCCATAAAAGCCTAAAAGCATTACGTTTGTATAATATAACTTATTGCAAAAACTTTATATATAACCTAATATCTTTTCGGCAGCTCCAAAAAAAAGGTATTAATAAATCAACTAAAAAACTAACAACTTTATTCGAAATAAGTATAATTAGGTAACTATTACGCTAATAAACAAGTTTGATCAATTTTTTTCGAAAATATTAACGCAACAGTTACCCATACAACCCTAGCAACTTATAAACGAAACGTCAACTTATATATAGCGAAACCACCACGAATCGGTAACGGCACGATCTGGCACCTAGAACTAAGATACCCAGGGCCTGAAATAATCGCCCAGCTACAATCCTACATAAAAAGAGGCCGTCTAAAAGGTTTTACAACAGTCAAATACCAAACATATAACAAGGTGAAAGCCAAAAGGCAAATACGCCGTAAGCCGAAAAAAAATCCTTCCGATCAGAATAACGAATCGCTATCGACTTTACAAATTTCGAAAAAAACTTTAAAGGATATATTTGCCAAAAGCCTAAAAATAACTATATAACTAATTTTTAAATTTAATACTTTAATATTATTTAAGGTTATTTCTTACGTTTTTATAACTATTATGCAACCATTTTCCGGTCGAGTTATTATGACTTTATATATTTTAAGTTATTATATTTTTTATATACGCGCTTAATTTTCGTTTTATAACGTTATAGTATTTTTAGCGCGTATTCGATATGTTTTTAGGGTTCCTACGTATTATACTCGGGGGGCTAGCTTTTTTATTTGATAAAATACTTACGCTATCTCCGATCGTCCTTATAACGAATGATATCCTTTATTATCTAATTTTTCTGTTTATTTATTAAGTTTAATAATATCGATCAAACGTTACTTAGGTTCCAATTATGCTATAGTTTTAATAAGAATACCGGAAATATATTATACATCCGTTAATACTTAATAAATAAGATTATCCTATACGCTTAGAAACTTATTCGTTCTTTAATCGCTATTCGAACATAAATAAATACGAGCTTTTTATTTTTAAATCTAAAGTTTTTCGTCGATAGGCTTACTTACTACTTCGGCTAAAACTTTATAGGTATATGGCGTTAATTGTAATACTTCTTCTGAGCTGCTGCCGCTTTTTCTCAATATTTATATATCTTTCGACGGATGGCCGCAATTTTGTCGAACCGTTTTTTTATCCATTATACCTGCTCTTTAAATCGCTATAAAAGGTATTTTATTATTTTTAGATAATATTTATATAAAACCTCGAACGGAAAGCGGCCGGTAAACGTATTCCGAATTTTATTATGTACGAATTTTGCGTTCCGTAATAGTTTTATCTAATTATCCTGGTACTCGTTTACGTAATTGCGAAAGTAATATTTTAGTACTGAATAAATATGTTTAATCGATTTATTAATTTACGAGTAGTATACGGTCGTTATCCGCCGCTTAATCTTCTGTTTCTTACAAAATTCTGCCTAAAATTAGCTGGTTAACAACTGATTTTTATCGTTAACGATTCCAGCCAGCGTTCCGAACCTATACTCCACTTTATCATAACGCAGTCGGATTAACTTAGTTACGATTAAGGTTTTAACCGCAGGAATAAATAAATTTAACTTCGTAAAGCGATCAACAATCATTAAAACCGCGTCGTATTTTAACCTATTTAAACTTAAGCTTTTAAAAAACCTTATAACAAAATTTAACGCAATTTCTTAAAAGATTATAAATAATAGCAAAAACTGTTTTTACTTATATAGTTTATAACGTAACTTTATTATTTTTTAGTAGCTTAAATATTACTTAGTATACTTTCGGATATTATTTGTTATATTTTCCTAATAAAACATTTTAATTATTAATTCCAATATACAGGCGTACTTTATATATTTCGCCTTGGGGTCGTTATAATATTAATTAATCAACTATTTCCGTAAAACGCCTTATAACGGAATTATAAATTTATTTCGATACTATAAAACCTTATTTAGGTTTAAAAAAAATATCCTCCTTTTATTCCGGCTTAGCGTCCGGCTATCCGTATTAGCGTCCGGCTATTCGTATTAGCGTCCGGCTATCTGTATTAGCTTTATAATATCCAAATTCTTAGTTTGTAGCCTTCGAACTTAATCGTAAAACTGTTGGAAAGCTTTCGGCTAAAATACCGTTTCGTCTTTAGTTAGTTTTTTCGCTAAAGAACGTAAAACGTATTGGTTATAAACAATAACTTTAATATTAATTTCGTCTTCCTTAAATTTCTTAAAATCTGATCGTAATACGGTCGTAATTTACGGCTGCTATTATTTAACCGCTAATCGTATTACCGTTATAATCTGCGCTTATATTATTATATGCAAACAGTAAATTTAACAAGTATATAGGTTTTTACCTTTTTCTTTTCGAAAACTTCTTACAATTGTATAACGAAAATTTTCTCTCTTTTTTACGTAGATAATAGCTATTTAAGTTTTCGCTATTTGGAATTTATCTGGAAACTTTACGGCAAACGAATTTTAGGCCGTTTTTATAAAACTTTTTACCCTTTTATAATTTTCCAAATCACGTTATATACTTGTAACTATTTTCCGTACGCTTTTTAGCATATCGTCCGTAAGTTTAAACTTCTTATATAACGTAAAAATTATATTCCCGTACTTAATTTTCCCGGATATTGTCAGGGCTAAGGAGATGCGAAGGACTGTGCGCATCACTGAGACGGCGCCAAGTGCTCAGGGGCTAAGGAGATGCGAAGGACTGTGCGCATCATTAAGACGACGCCAAGTTTTCAAAGTGTTATCATTACGTAATCGTTACGATGCTTCCCGGAATAGCCACTATATAAGTAATTGCTTATTCCCTTTTTAAGAAAAAAGGGCAAGTTTTAAATTAATCCTTAACATAGCCGTATTATTCCTTTTATTTTAATCTTAATACATTTAATAAACTAAAATTTCCTTATTTCGATTAAACCGTAAGGAATAAACGAAATAATTACGACCCCGTATAACGATAAACCGGTTATCCCGGTTATTAAGCTTATTTAGATTTTAAAACCTAAACCTATCCTATCAAGGTCTCGACGGCGGCTTAAGAAATACGAAAAGGAAGCTTAGATATTAGATAACGAAAACGAACATTTGGAAAAGAAGTAACGATACTTATAAAAAATCCTTGCGAAAAAAATAACGACGCTTACAGCTGGATCGCGAAATTTAATAGTTGAATGCTATATTACGCGCCCTCGACGACAACACAGCAAGCCCCTTATATATATTTTCCGGGTTAGGTTTTATAATACTCGGCAATACCCCCGCTATAAGGGCTTTAAAAGCTGCGGTACTCGTAGATTATATGGCCCTAATAGGTTCGGGCGCCGAGGGATTTACGTTAATTACTTACGAACGAGCTGAAACTTGGTAAAAGATAAGAAAAAAGGATAAATTATTTAGGATTTTGCTTAATTTAAAATACTAAAAAACAAATTTATTGAATTTTACGAACTTTACGACCTAGCTAAATATTACCTTTGAAAATTAGGAGCTTTTATTACAACCTTACGGAGTAAATTACGCGCTGGCGTATGTTATATTTAACTCGCCTGTAGATATTTATTAAAAATTATGAAAAAGCAGCAAGGCCGTAAAAGCTAAGGTACGAAATTACCGTTATGTTCGTATTATAAATTGGTTTGGTTTAAAGATAATTTTCGAAAATACTTTCGGAAATATATCATAACGATTCGCCCTTATTAACGTAAAGCTCGATATAATATTTTAAGAATTTAACGAAAAAGTCGACGCGTTTTATTAGCGATATAAATAAACTTTCGTTGTGTTTTTATAAGCAGGCAGTATTATTTCCTTAATAAGCTGTTTTATTATACGGTTACGCCTTTATATAATTAACTTCGTATCCGTAATTATCTTACGCGAATTTTTGGATATAACTTACAAAAAGGCCTTAAATATAAAATTATTGCCCCGAATTTTCGCTTTAAAAGTTTTTACCTTGCCGCGAATAAATCGATATTTCCTTAATACTTAACAATTAGCCCAGGGTTTACAATTACTGCAAAACCTAAATTATGCAACAGATACGATTATACCCCGTAGAAAACCTTTAGGATTACCGTAAAAACCTTGCTTTAAATACGAAAAACTTGGCTATCGTAAATTCGAATACCTTAAAAGAAATTAAAACGTAATAAATATATTTCGGAAATATATATATAACTATTATTTTAAAAAGAGCTATTTATTTAGCTTTTGCCCCGAAACGACGTACTTTAATTATAGCGCGAAAGGCTATTTCCGGACGAACTATCCGAAAAATCTTTCGATAAGTATTAATTCGAGCTTTATACGAAACTTTTGTTAATAGGAAAAAAGTTTTTTATTACGTATATATTATTTCCTAAAAGTACGTAAAGGAAATTAATAAATAAAGTTTTGCAATTAAATAAATTTAAAGGTAAATTATAATACGATACGCCGCGAAATATTCGAAAAAAAAAAGATAATTACTTCGATTAAATCTCGAACCGAAATTAAAAACTTATTTAAGCGACTTTATTATAATATACGGATATATAAAGTTATAAATTCGGATCGTAAATTTATTTAATATTATAAAGCTAAAAAGATATTATTTCGTTATCGTAAAAACAAAAAGATTAAATATTATATTAAATTTTTTATAATTTCGAAAAATAAATCCCGTTATTAATTGGTTATAACTTAAATAAAGGTATCGATTCGAACGTAAAAATATTAAGTTTGCCAACTTAGCAAAAAAGTTACGAAATACCATTTTCGTTATAACTGTAACGATTATTATATTTATACCGTTAAACGAGGACGATAAGAAACTTATGCCAAAAGAATACGAAAAGTATAAAAAACGTATTATAGCAATTACGTCGATATGTTTTTTAAGGAAAAAGCTGCCAAGTTACCGGAATATTTACTATACGAATATGCGATAAATTTATTTGAAGGAAAGGAACTTTTTTAGGGCTTATTTTACTTATTTTTAAAAAAGGAATTTAAAGTTTTTAAAAAGTTTTTAAAGGTAGCAAAAAAAAAAAAAAGGATAAATTAAGCGTAATAATAACCCAACCGGAACCCTTGTATTATTTGCCTTTAAGAAAAGAAATACGTTACGCCTTTATATCGATTATAAAAGGTTTAATCGGATAATTCGTAAAGATCGTATACCGTTACATTTAATACAAAAAATCTTGGATCGTTTAGTAAATACTTATATATATACGAAGCTGGACTTAAAAAATGCGTACCGTTAAATACGTATCAAAAAGAGTAATAAATAGAAAACCGCTTTTAGGACGAGATATAGTTATTTCGAGTATTTAATAATGCCGTTTGGGCTTTTTAACGCCCTAGTTACGTTTTAAACATATATTAACCGAACTTTAGCAGGCTTAATGGACCATATTTATATCGTTTACCTTAACGATATATTAATATATAGTAAAAACCCAATAAAGTACGAATAACATGTTCGTAAAGTATTCGAAAAGTTAAAGGAAAAAAAGTTTTACGCAAATATAAATAAGTGTAAATTTTACGTATTTTTAGTTTCTTTTTTTGGATTTCAAATTTCGCCGAGTGGCATTAAGATGGAAAAAGGTTGCGTTAAGGTTATTAAAGCTTGGCAGCTACCGAAAAACGTTCATAATATTTAAGTTTTTTTAAGTTTTATAAGATTTTATTAAAAGTTTATCGAAAATTATACAAAAATACCTATACCGTTAACGGATCGACTTTATAAAAAAGTTAAAGGTTTTATATAGTTATTTTTCCGAAAAAAAAATAACGTTTAAAATATTCTAGGCAGTCTTTATAGCAAAAAGGATATTTTAGCACTTTAATTTATCATTACCTATTCGTATCGAAATAAATACGTCCGGGAAAGTTATTAAGGTAGTTATATTCCAGCTTTATAGCGACCGTTAATGCTTAATAACATTCAAATCCCGGAAGATAACGCCGGAGGAGATTCGTTACGTTATAGAAAATGGCGAACTACTGGCTATCGTAAATGCTTTCGAAAAATGGCGTTATTTTATTAATTATTCGCAATTCCTTTTTAAAGTTATTACGGATTATTTTAATTTTAAATATTTAAAATCGAAGTAACGATTTAATGCGAGGTAATTAAAATAGCTAAATAACTTCGTAACGGTAAATTTCGTTATTATATTCCGGCCGGGGAAAGGTAACCCAGCCGATAATTTATTAAGGAAGCTTAACTTATTACGAAAT
The DNA here is from genome assembly GCA_004155945.1 of Monosporascus sp. mg162. Taxonomy (NCBI): domain Eukaryota; kingdom Fungi; phylum Ascomycota; class Sordariomycetes; order Xylariales; genus Monosporascus; species Monosporascus sp. mg162. The sequence goes on from QJNY01000093.1 coordinate 126,858, forward strand.
AATAAGGACGAAAAGGTTTAGAAAAAAAATGATATCGAAGTAATAAAAAAAATGCTAAAAATAAAAATGTTTTAGTCGAATTTCAAAACAGCAAATATTTATCGCCTTATTAATAAGGTTGCGGATATTGTGTTAAGAACAAATGTATATAGGCCTAAGGATAAGGCAGTTAGCGACGTACTCGAAAAGGTAAGATATATACTGGCTAGAATTGTAGGTTGCGAACTGCTCGTTTTACGACAGCAGAGCGTTAACAACGCTGTCGAAACGGCATTACTGCCGGAAAAAAGCCTAATAGCTGTTCGGATTTTTGAATTATAATAAAAGGACGAATTTGTTTTTGGTAAAACCTGGGAAACGAAACGTTTTAAAGAACGCGAAATAAATAAATAAATATAACGTATCGAAAATAATAATAGCCTATTAAAATATAAAGGCGCAGTTTATATATTATATAATCCGGATTTACGTAAAAAGTTTGTTAGCTAATATTATAATTTTCTTATGGCAGGTTATTTCGGTATTATAAAAATATATAAACGGTTAATTCGGAATTATTTTTAGAAGATATAAAAGCGAAATATTAAGGATTATTTAAAAAGCTGCTTTAAATATTAAAGATTTAAGGTAATATTATATCGACCTTACGGAAAACTTGTTTCGTTATCGATTCTGGATCGTCTATTTAAGGAAATTAATATAGATTTTATTATAGATTTATTATTATTTACAAAACCATACGGCGAAAAAGGTTATAACGTTATTTTCGTTGTAATGAATAAGATAACGAAATATACTTATTATATTGTAACGATAACGAAGCTTATTGTTAATAATTTGGCCGAGATATTTTTCTATTATATCTTTAATTAATATGGTATACCCGACGGTATAATTTTTAACTGCGGCTCCTTATTTACGAATAATTTCTGGAAAACTTTTTACGAATTATTCGCAATTAAACGGAAGCTAAATATAGCCTTTTACTTATAAATAAATAGGTAAACGGAACGCTAAAACTAGCTTTTAAAGTATTATTTACGAATATTTTACGACTTAAAATAAGCAAATTAGGCGTTATACTTATTAACGGCACAGTTTACATATAATAATAATTACCATTTAATAATTAAGATAATATTAGCCGAAATATTCTTTAAGTACATTCTATAAGCTTTAAAAAATATTACGTTCATATTGCGGTAATTTAAAAATTTTAAGCCTGCTAAAGCAGCTTAAGAAAGGTTATAATAATATAAAAAAACAAAGAAATATTGCAAAAATACCTTTATAAAGCCCAAAATACGTATAGAAAGTATTATAACAAAGGTTGCTTTGCAAAAAAGTTTCGAAAAAAGCAATAAGTAAAAATTTCTATTAAGCATATCAACCAGCAAAGGCCTAATAGGAAGCTTTCCGATAAATATATTAAACTTTTCCAAATTACAAAAATTATAGATTCGAAATTAACTTACGAAATACGATTTCCGCTTTTTTATAACAAAATTTATAACATTTTTTTTATATTACTGTTAAACCCGTAACATAACAAAAGTAACTTTAAAGAAAAGCAAAAAAGCGATATCGATATAAAAGCGGAAAAGCGCTAAGAAATAAAAAAAGTTTTAACGTACTAAAAAAATCGTAATAATAAACAATACTTTATAAAATAAAAAGGTTTCCCTTTTAAAAAAAAAATTAAAAACCCTGCAATTACTTATTAAAAAAGCTCGTTATTTTGTATAAAGCGTTATTAAAACAAAAAAAAATTAAAGAAAACGAGAAATTTTTAAAGGAAATACGTTATAACAAAAAGATTACAATATAAAAAAAGCGTTAATTATTATTTATTATTTATTAAGAGCGTTACCGCCAAACCTTTAGGTATATTTATTTCGCAGCGAAGCATTTACGGTTTATAAAATATTTCAAAGCAAAACTTAAGACCAGTATATAACGATATCGAAACGGGAATTATTTAACTATCGCAAAAACGTTTAAGCGTTATTTTTATTATTTTCGCTTATCTTCTTATTATCCTTTTCGACGTTAGTATATTACTTAACAGCAATAAAAACTTGCTTTATTTTTCTTTTCGCAAAAAGTTAACAGTAGTTAATAAGAGAAAGTCGTTAAATATTTACGTCGAAAACGGCGCGGGTATTTTTTACCTGTTTAATATTTTCTTAAAAAAGTTGGAAAGGAACGGGCCGTAAAGTCGAAACGGTCGTATTGCTGCTAGCTAAGAATTCCGGGTAATAGGCCTAAAAAGTATTTACGTTAACAGCAAAAAAATCGATACCAAGTTAATAACGAATTAATCGTAGAATACGTTACGATAAAATAACAAAAAAGATTTACATTTTCTTTATACGTTAAATAAGCTTTATCGAATTTGTCTTTAATATTAATCTAAACCTTTTCGGCTTATATATTATATTAGCAAAAAACTTGTTAAAAGGGAAAAAAAATTTATTTCGTTTCGTTAGAAAATATAATTTTCCTTAAAAGCTTTAATTTTGCTTTTATTTACAGCTTTAATCTCGGTAAATCCTTAAAATGCTTTTATAAAGTCGAATATAAGCTAGTAAAAAAAACGTAAAGAATTACCATTATAAGTTAACAGCGTTATTTTAAATAATAACAAAAGCATAAAAATTATTTTTACTATTACCTTATTACCAATACGAAAAGTAATATATTTATTAATGCTTTTAAACTCTTTATCGATTTTATAGCGATAATTCGACGAACGAGCTATAGTTACCGTATAACGTAAGTACGGAATATTGCGGAAGGCCTTAAAGTAAACCGTTAGTAAAAAAAAGAAATGTATCGTTAAAAAGTGCTTACAAAATACGTATATGCTTCTTTTTGATAAAAGAGGCCATCTTAAAAAAGTTTCGGAAAAGTTCGTAAAAGATTATATCGAAAACGTAAAAAACCGAAATACGAATATAAATTTACCCCGTTATTAATTAATAACGAAAGTATATAAAAGCTCGTAACGAGCTTAAAAGAGCGAGCTCGTTACGAATAGATAATAAGTTATATACCGGCGAACGCAAAAACGATAAAAAAGAAAAGCAGCTAGATTTAAGGGAAAAAAGGGACTTATATATATCGAAAGCGGTATGCCAAAAGCGGTAGGGATTTTTTGCCGGCAGAATTTTCAGTACCTTAACTGCTTCGCTATAAGTTATCTTAAGTATACTGCCCAACTGCGAAAAGTTCATACGGGGGTTACGTTTTATTACTGATTATTACTTACTTTTATTCGTTACGAAGTTATTACGTTCTCTTAGTAAGGATAATTTATTAGCTATAGCATGTGATGAAAATAATCTTTTTGGGCCTTTAGGGGCAAAGACCCAGGGGGAAAAAGCTCTGTTAGGGGCTAAGGAGATGCGAAGGACTGTACGCATCACTGAAACGGCGCCAAGTGCTTAGGGGCTAAGGAAATACGAAGGACTGTACGCATCATTAAGACGACGCCAAGTTTTTAAAGTGTCATCACTACGCAATCGCTACGATGCTTCCCGGAATAGCCGCTATATAGGTAGTTGCTTATTCCCCTTTTAGGGAAGAAGGGCAAGTTTCAAACTAGTCCTTAACATACCCATATTATTCCTTTCACTCTGATCTTAACACATTTGACAGATATATAATCTAGGCGTTTAACAAATCTATCTGCCGGGTTGGCGGTACCCGGTCGGTATTAGATTTCGAAATCGAATTATAAAAAACGGTAAACTTATCGGGCTAGTTTTCCCTTTAAGTTACGCGCTAGTACCTTTACGACGTCTTTTAACGCCCTATCATCAGTAAATACTAAAAACCTTTTTTCCGTTCTTTCGAAGTATTAACGTTAATGCTTTAAACTTTTTACGATCGCTAGCAACTTTTGTTACCTTATAGCCTATCGTTCTTTTGTTGGGATAAGTTTCCGCGACCAGTATACGACTGGGCATTATTACTTTTTATGCTTTTATAAAAGTATCCCCGATATAGCTTTTACCGAAACATCCGTTTCGATCCTGGTATTTTTAACGTTATCCCAGTATCAGAATATAATCGCAAACTGAAAAACGTTCTTTAAGGTTCGAAATACTTTTCGTATCTTTTTAAGTTAGTAAAATTCTATCTTTTTGCCTTATACCTTTTTTAAAAGTTTTATAATAGGTTCCGTAATACGCGAATAATGAGCAATAAACTTCTGATAAAAATTTGCAAACCTTAAGAAGACCTAGATATATCGAATTAATTCCAGTTTTGGTTATGTCTTAATAACGTCGACTTGTCGGCGGTCTATCTTCAAACTTTCGATATTAATTACGAATCTTAAAAACTCGATCCTTTTTTTAAAAAATTCGCATTTAAACGCTTTTATAAATAGCTGACATTATAACAGCCGTTCGTAAACTAATTGGAAATACTTTATATATTTCTTTTCGTTATCAGAATAAATAGCGATATCGTCCAAATATAACGTTATATACAAAGCACCCTGGATGCTTAAGCACCCTGGATGATTTTTCACACATTCTAGTTACTCAACTTCAATTATCTATTTCTTAACAATAATAACATGAAACGGCTTACGCAAAACGCCAAAATAAACTTAGCCGTTCGGGCTAAAAAACGCAATCCGAAACTTAATTATGCGAAACTTAGTTCTATATATGAAGTCCCCTATTTTACGTTGTAGGCACGATATACTGGTACATCTTCTCTAAGTAACCGTATACCCAAATCGCGAAAATTGACGCCGACGGAAAAGAAATCTATTGTCGACCGAATCTTTAACTTGAATACGCAAGCGTTTCCTGTCCGGCTTTAATACGTTGAAGATATGGGCAGTATATTATTAGCCCAGCGCGTTACACAACGCGTTAAAATCAACTAGGCGTCGAACTTTGTTAAACGGGAAAAAAAACTTTAAATGCGTTTAAATCGGAAAATCGATTATTAACAGGTCTTATACAAGAATTTAAAAACGTTTCGCAAATAGTTCGAGCTTATTCGGGCTACAATCACAAAGTACGGCATTATAGAAAAGGATATTTACAACTTCGACGAAACTGGATTTTTAATAAAGCTTTTTATAACAACGGGCATAGTAATTACCAATGCCGAAAAACGTGGAAAACCTAAATAAATGCAATAAAAGAATAAAAAATAAGTTATAGTTATTTAAGCTGTTAATTTTTAAGGTTAAGCTGTGCCGTTATTTATTATTATAACGAGAAAAAATTATTTTGGATCCTGGTACTGCGATAACTTACTGCTAATAGCCGATTAAAAAATCGCATTAAGTAATAATAAGTGGAAAATAAATAAATTAGATTTCGAATAAATTTAGCATTTTAACAAGCATATTCGAACGCGTACGAAAAGTTCGAAACGTCTCCTTATCCTCGACGGCCATGAAAGCTATTATTCGATAAAATTCGAAAAATATTACGCTAACAACAATATTATTACGCTTTATATACCCGCGCATTTTTCGTATCGGTTTTAACTTTTTAATATATCTTGTTTTTCTGTTTTAAAACGCGTTTATTCGCGGTATATCGAAAACTTAATACGACGCTATTATACCTACATTACCAAAGAAGATTTCCTCGCCGGCTTTTACAACGCGTTCTAAGCTGCTATAACGTCTGATAATATCAAATCTAGATTCGCAAAAGTTGGTTTTGTTCCATTCGATCTTAATAACGTTTTTTCCGAATTAAAAGTTCCTCTAATTATACCTACGGCGACCGTCTCCTTACTAACCTCCGCCGGTTCTATTTTACCCCTCGCGAAAACTCTTAAAAATATCTGCGAAGCAATAAAATAAAAACGATAACGTCCCACACGGTTGAACGGGACACACGATTGAACGGGACACTTTTTGGCACTCCGCAGCAACAAATTCAAATAACTCAACAACAATACATCGCATTGATTAAAATCAATCGGATTCTTCTTCGCTAGACGTATTTACAACTTCTACATACGTACGCGCATTATGCCCAGGCTTGCCGCAGACGCCACATTTCCGTTCCTTTGTTTCAACCCTCTTGCGACGACCCCCCCCAACTGCTGCTAGCTGCATTTATTTACCACCCCCTTCTTTTTGGGCCAGAAGAACTTATCCTTTTTGTATAGTAAATGTTCCTTTTTCTTGAAAACGTTTGTTTTTAGTTTTGCGACGTTTGCTTAAGATGTGGTTCGTTACGCGCAATTGGGCAACTTTTTCCCAAAGAAGAACATTTTCGTGCAGAACTAACAAATGACTTTTAATCAAAAGATGAACCGATTTAGCCATTTTAGTTAACGAGCCACCCTGTTAGTTTCTAATTTTTTTTTGCAAATAACGTAATTGCCGCGTTACTTCCTTAATATTCTTAAGGGTCTTCGCGGGCGGGGAACGAATAGAACCGGCGGAGGTTAGCGGGGAGACGGTCGGCGTAGGTACAACTGGAACTTCCAATTCGGAAAAAACGTTATTGGGATCGAATGGAACAAAACCAGCTTTTGCAAATCCAGATTTGATGTTATCGGACGTCATGGCAGCTTGGAACGCGTCGTAGAAGCCGGCGAGGAAATCTTCTTTGGTAATGTGGGTATAATAGCGTCGCATCAAGTCTTCGATATACCGCGAATAAGCGCGTTTCAAAACAAAAAAACAAGATATATCAAAAAGTTAAAGCCGATGCGAAAAATACGCGGGCATACAAAGCGTAATAATATTGTTGTTGGCGCAGAATTCTTCGAATTTTATCGAATAATGGCTTTTATGGCCGTCGAGGATAAGGAAACGTTTGGAACTTTTCGTACGCGTCCAAGTATATTTGTTAAAATGCTGGATCTATTCGAAATTTAATTTATTTATTATCCAACTATTATCACTTAATGCGATCTTTTAATCGGCTGCTGGTAATAGGTTATCGCAGTACCAGGATCCAAAATAATTTTTCCCCGCCATAATAACAAATGGCGGTACAGCCCAACCTTAGGAATTAACAGCTTGGATAACTGTAACCCATTTTTTATTCCCTTATTGCGCTTGTTTAAGTTTTCCACGTTTTTCGGTACTGGTAATTATTATGCCCGTTACCATAAAAAGCCTTATCAAAAATTCAGTCTCGTCGAAGTTGTAAATATCCTCTTTTACGATACCGTACTTTGCGATTATAGCCCGAACAAGTTCGAACCATTTGCGAAACGTTTCTGGATTTTCGCATAGGATCCGCTGATAATCGATCTTCCGATTTAAACGTATCTGGAATTTTTTTTGCCGTCTAACAAAGTTCAACGCCCAGTTAATTCCAACGCATTCTGTAACGCGCTGGGCTAGTAGTATATTGGCCATATCTTTAACGTACTGAAGCCGGACAGGAAACGTTTGCGTATTTAGGTTAAGGATTCGGTCGACAATCGATTTTTCTTCGGTCGGCGTCAATTTCTGCTTGGGAGGAATAACATCGGTTCGAACGCGTCTACCATAATATCGGGCCTCTAAGGTAAAATGGGGGACTTTATAAATAAAACCAAGCTTTCTGTAACTAAGTTTCGGGTCTCTTTTTTTAACCTAAATGGCTAGGTTCATTCTGGCTTCTTTTGTAAGGCGCTCCATATTGTGGTTGTTAAGAAATGGGCAATTGAAGATGTGTTGTTGGAATAGCTAAAAAAGTGTCCCGCTTAATCGTATGTCCCGTTCAACCGTGTGGGACGTTACTTGCAAAAAAAATTAAAAATTATTAAGGTAGCTCGCTAACAAAAATACTTTAATCAGTTAATCTTATAACAAAAGATTATATATTGCTGTTATATAAAGCCGCTTTTTTCTGAAATGAAAACGTTTAATTGCGCGAAATAAACCACATTTTAAGCAAACGTCGGAGGACCAAAAACAAACGTCTTCAAGAAGAAAGAACATTTACTATACAAAAAGGACAAGCTTTTCTAGCCCAAAAAGAAAAAGGTGGTAAAAATATGCAGCTAATAGCAGCTGGAAGGGATCGTCGCAAAAGGGTTAAAGCCAAGGAACGGAAGTATGACGTTTACGGCAAGCCCGGACATAATACGCGTACTTGTAAAAAAGTTGTAAATACATCTAGCCAAGAAAAATCCGATTGATTTGAATTAATGCGATATGTTATTGTTAAGTTATTTGAATTTGTTATTGCGAAGTGCCAAAATTTATCCAGGGTGCTTATGCATCTAGGGTGCTTGTATATAACGTTATCATATATATATAGTTTACTAACCCAGTTAATACCTTATATATATAGCTTTAAAACGTAATTAGTATATTAATAAGGCCAAATAGCATAACCGTATATTCGAACTGGCCGTAATATATTCGAAAGGCGGTTTTCTATTTATCGTCCTTCCTAATCCGAATACGATCATACGTATCCTTAAAGTCCATCTTCGAAAATACTTTAGCAACTTTTAAACGGTTTATAACTTCTAAAATTAAGAGTAAAAAGTACTGATTTTTTATCGTAACCCGGTTTAATCTTTTATAATCGATGTATAAACCGAAATTGACGTCCTTTTTAAGTACGAATAATGTTAATATTTTTGCGTTCGGTTTTAAGTAATGTATTTTTTCTACCTTTAAGTTTTCCTGTATGTACTTTTTAAACGCCTTCTGTTACGCTTCCGAAATAAGATAAATAGGCCCAAATAAAGGCGATTTATTAGGGATTAAGTTTATTAAATACTTTACTTTTAACAATTAAGAAATTCTTTTCGCAGCTTTTTCGGAATATATTCGCCAAAAATCCTTCAAATAAGTTAAAAGTTCCGTCGTTCTCTAATATAATTATTTTCTAAATTCCGAGATATCTAGTTTATTGGTTAACTTTATCAAGTTAATAATATAAACCTGTTTACCGAAAAGTGTTAGGTTTGTAATTTCCTGTCCGTCGACCTTTTATAACCGCTTATATATTTATTAATACGCGGTTATATTTAATAAAATCCTTAATTTACCTATTCTGGGCCGAAATAATAAAAAATCGGGCGTTTTTCGGTTACGACGTATCGCGAAATATATTTACCTAAATTCTCGTTCGTTCCCGTTACTATTTATTATGCTAACAGAAATTTTGTAAGCCCTGTAGCATTTAATATATATGCTGTTAACGTGGATAAAGCCTGGGATATTTACGGAAATAAGTCGGAACTTAAACTTTCTTATTAACTTTTTGCTTATTATATTAACTTGTGCCCCAATATTTATGTTTATTTATATTATTATATCTTTCGTATCCCTTTTAATAAATACTTTCCCTTTAAAGAGTAATTTTATTTCGACTGTTTTACAGTTTTCTGCCGAAATGAATTAAACGTATATACTTACTTCGGCTTTTCTTTTGGGGCCATATTTAAGGAATAATCTAATCTATCGTTATTATATACCGTAACGTTCTGTACTGCTTTCGGAAGCTGGTTTCTGTACGGTCGGAACGGTAAGGTCCTAATATCTCTTTCTAATTTACAGTCGACGGCCTTGTAACTTAGCTTTCTATAGTTAAAGTATTTTAAGAGACCTTTATAGGGATTAAAATTGTTAGACCGCGCGGATTTGCTTCGATTGGAGTTGAATCGACGGTTGTCCGAATTCCCAGTATAAAAGCGACCTCGCTTTTTACTATTCTCTCGTAGTACCTTTAATCGGTCCTTTTCTTTAAAAGCTTTTTTTGTAAAAGCGTTAAAGTAAAACCGTTTATCCTTATTAATACTTTTAGCGGAAAACAATCAGTTCTTATTCGCTTTTTTTTAAGCGTTTTAGCAATGTTTTACTTTATTTACTATATTATTAGCTTGGTCTAATGTAACGTTTTTACGTAATAAGGTATTTCGTAATTTTGAAAATAATTTATAAAAATAATTAAATATAAACGTTTATTATCTCGATTGTTTTTCGGGCTTAAAACGTTCGCAAGTTTTATCTTGTAAATTAAAGGTTTTCATTTAACGTAAAAGTTTAACGACAATTAATCGGTTCGTTATCGTAAATCTACAAACTGCTTCTGATATTTTCGATCAAAAAGCGTAAAATTTGAATATTCTTTCTTAATAAAAATTCATAAGTTTTTTTTTTATAGCTTTTTTTCATAATTGAAGTAATTAAGCATAACGCGATATAATCGCTAAACGTTCGCAATAAAAGCACCTATATAGGCCATAACCCACTAAATATAGATAGTTATATTTCGTCCTGGCCGTTCGGTATATACCTCGGTTACAGCTTTTATCCAATCATTTTTTTTAGTCGACGCATGCTCGGTAAGCTTCGGGTAATTATAATATAATACCCGCTTATTGCTTTTAAGCTTCTGCGCCGACGTAACGAATAGCTTATAAAGCTTTACCTTTTCGGCTTATATAATCGCCTATTATTCAGTTATCTGCTAAAAAAGTTCCGAATATTACTTATTTTATTAACGAATAATCTTTAAAATCTGTTCATTATTAAAGGGTTTAAATTTTCCTTATTTTAAGCTCTAAAGCGTTATTATTATGCTATGTTCGTTATTCAACCGTTCGACTAACAGTTATCGGAATACGCTCTAGCTACGTTCACAAAGTAATTTATGCTTTTAAAGAACGTAATCTTTTTATTAAAATTCTATAACGGGTTTTCCTATATACACTTATATTATGGCCGACCGTTCGTCGATCGGGTTCAGATCTATATTGTTTCCTGCAGGCGAATTAAGTTTATCCTATAATCTGCGTATTCTGCTCCTAATAGTTTTCGCGTTATTCTCTATGGTAAAAATAGAAAAATTATAAAATAAGTGATAGTTATATACTGAATAAGGTAATCGCCAACTAGTCGCAGAATGAATTCCAAGAAGTGAATGTATTAGGTTACTTCCATCTAGCGTTCTCTAATACTGCCAGACAGTTATTTGTACTAGCATGTAAGTCGGTGGCTGGTTGGCTACTAGCCGCAGACCTATCGGGGCTGTGTTCTCACACAGCAGTACGCGATTTAAAGCACTTACTGTCAGATAAGTAGCATGATAAGAACCTGCACTTGACACTTAGATAAGCTTATCGCAAATGATCTTTTGGTGCAGTGGCTAGCTGACACTTGCAGCTAGTTATTCAATACAATACAACTGATGTCCCTTGTATCCGACAGCTAGAGCTTTCTATTAAGAAGTAGCTTCAAGGTTCCAATGTATCAACTAAACCGTTTTAAGAAGAAAGCCCATAAAAATAACAAAACTTCAAAAATAGAGCCTGATACCAAGTTGTAATTTTTTAGTCTTAATTGCAACAATCTTATACAAGGTCGGAAAATTTTATTTTTGTCAACTTTTATAATATAACGTATCATATAAGCGAACAGACCAAATAAGCGAGCGGATTAAAATTCAACACCTCGCAATAACTAATACGTATAACTTAACTATAATATATTAAATTAATTTAAATTAATCGAATGTTTCTTTATCAAATATATTTACAAGTTTTAATAAGTGTGCATATTATATTAAAATTTGTTGCGGACGCTATGTTGCCATTTTTTCCTTTTAACCCGCCTGTAATCGATTATCTCTTTACGCGTTTAAGCTAATACTACCCATATTTCATAAGAACTAAAGCCGACCGACAGGAAAACAATTATTAATTGAGTTTTTAACTTATATATACGAGAATTTCCTGTCCGGTTACAATTGTTAAAGATATACACTATAGAATATATCGAAAAACGCGTTAGAACGCGCGTTAAGGCGCGTTAAGAGATATTGCAAGGAATTTCGCTTACCTCAGCTAGCTTAAACCTCACTGGCTCTTATATTAATATACTGTTATATCACGCTAAAAATTAACCAATCAAATTCTAAATTCCCGTAATAAGCCAGCGAGGCCTGAGATGATGTTGTGCAAATAAGAGTCTTATTTAGTGCCGTTCTACTAAAATCATTAACTTTTCTTCTAGATCATTTAGAGAATCTTAAGATTTGAATAAAAAGAAACTGTAACGTAATCAATTTAAGGCTGGTAAGCATGAAACTAGATATACGCGTCGAATATAAGCTAATATGCATATAGGAATTTTTTCAATTTTTTCGGGTCACAATTGCAGCTAATACGGCCATGTTCAGACCTGGGAAATAGACGACTACAACGCTCTTATCGCTGCGACGCAACAACTACCGGTCGTACCATCGTGCACCGGGCTTCCTACGTTTATTTAGTATGGGAGAAGCCCGGATATCAATTTTTTCGGCCGTACGAGTTGTGGTTGTTGCGTCGCAGCCATGAAAAGGTTCCGGACTTGATTGACTGGAACGCCCTTATGGCTGCGACACAACAACTACAATCCGTACGGACAAAAGAATAGCTGGACGGGCTTTTCCTATAATGAATTACCCTTGGAAGGCCCGTGGCCTAATGATATATACGGTGGTTGCGTTGTCGCAGCCATGAGGGCGTCCCGGTTGGAAGGTCGTGTCAGATATAGGGGACATTAGTTCTGTTGTATTAATTGGCTAGTTGCGTGCATTCTAGCAACGCGTTCTGATCTTTGAAGTAGTCTAGCCACGGAACATATATGCTCCGATCAGAGAGAATCTTATCGGATATGGGTGCTAGTGCACCCCTGCTAGCTGACACACCCCCTCAACGCCTTAACGCAGTTACGGCGTTAACAGTCACACTTCATCATTTCCTAAAGCCGCAGCATTCCATTCCACCTCTCCTCCGGCGATCGAATCCTCCTAATTAGCCAATTCCTCCTTTAAAATCATTTGCAGGTTATTCCTCCGCCGATTAAAGGCTTCCGTAATATTTACTAATCCTAGCTGCTTTTTAAAGTGCCTAAAAAGTTCTCGTAATAGGGCCTTAGTTAATCCATTAGCTAATATGTTGCCCGTAGGCGTATAATCCACTTTGATTAAGTTCCTTTTTGCGGTTTTTCGTAACCAGTAATTATGTATATCCATATACCGCAACTTCGTTTGTAATAAGGCGACGTTAGCGTTAATAAACCGTATAATTTATCGATTATCGCATTATATATTTAACGATCCAGTATTTAAAATAATTCTTAATTTTTTAATTAGTCGAAAATTAAATAAGGCTTTTTTTGTAACTTACGTAAAAAATAACAATTCCGTTTTTATTATAAAAGTAATTACTATATTTTGCTTATCTGCCCGTTATCTTATTATTTTTCCGAATAACTTTATAATATAAGTTTAAAAGTTTTTTCGATTAATCGTATTATCCGTAAAAAAAGCGTCGTTCCAAGTATTTAACAAATTTTTACCCCCGAACTGTAACGTTAATATTTGAGTTTTGATTAAATATAATATAACCCGATCGGCAGCTTTATAATACGTATCGTTAAGGTTTAGGTTAAATCGGGCAAATCGGAATACCGCAAAAGCTATATCGGATCGCGTATTAATTACTATATATAGGATAAACCCGATTTTTTTTTTAATATTTATTAATAAACCTTAAATAAATTAAATCAAAATTCGGTAATAATTCGACGTTCGTTATTAACATATTTAAGAAATTATTTAAACTTTTTTTAAGATTAAATTAATTAACTTATTTATAAAGTTAAATTAAAAAAACCCAATTTTTTTTAACTTTATTTTTAATTATTTCGATTCTTAAAAATTATTATAAGTTTTTCGCCCTTTATAAAGATATATCGTTTCCTTATTTACTAAATTACCTAATCGATAAGGTCTTAATTTTTTTTATAATACGCCGTAACGATATCGTTTACAAAGAAAAAGATAAATACCTTTTAACGAATAAAATAATAAGGTTTATAAGGAACGAAATTAAATTCCAAATTTTTAAGCGTTTTAATAAATTCCTTTTATTAAAGCAAAAATAATTTTTTTAATTTATATAATACTTTTTTAATTAAAAAAATCTTATTACGATGCGGATATTTTAAAGGTATTTTTATATATACTTTATAAGATAAGTTAACGTTAACGAAAACGTTTACCGCGTTATATTACTTAAGCTTTAAGTCGAATTTAACCGCGATAACGGTTAAAGTTTTAAATAACCTTTTAACTAAAATGGATACGTATATATTATTACAAACGTTTTTTAGTTATTAATTGCCCTATACGACGAAACGTACCTTGCATTTTTATAACCAACTATAATTGTCGAACTTGTAAATATATAACTATATATATTTTAAAACTTATTTCCCTTTAGTAAAAAATTAATTAATAACTTTCCAAAATTATATCTTTTTATAATTTTATAAATAAACCTTTTCGGTTTTACGAAATAATTCTTTTAAAAAATATATATTTAGTTTTTTATAGCTTTACGGCGGTAACGGTAAATTACACTTATATACCCGGTTTCGCAACTTAAAGATTTTGGATATTTTCGTATCGAAACTTTTCCGATTAAGATAACGCGTATTTCGAATAATTAATTTTCTTAAGTTTTTGCAGTTTACCGGCCGATTATCGATCGTATTAACAAAATGGGTTAACCGTTTTACGTTAAACGCGGCTTTTTATACTTTATAATTATACCGATAACCATTTTTTCGACGCTAAACGTACGGAAAATTTACGTTTATAACCCGTAAAGTACCTTCGTTTTTTACCCGTTATTTTAAATTAAACAAAACGATAAAAACTTAAAGCTACTTTTATTACTTTCGTTAACGTATTAATTATAACAATTATTAAAGCAAACGTTAATAAAAGTAATAAGCCAAAAAACGGAAATAATTCGAACATAACGGTCGTATAAAAATAATTAGTTTTATACGAATAAGCTTATTTTTCCTTATTCCGTACGTTTCGTACGTTTGTATTATTTTGGAATTACCTTTTTTATTTAACCGGTAACTGAATTATTTTGCTTAGGTTTTCGTTTTCTTTTTATATTTGTACATTTAGATAACCTAGGCCTTAATTAAGTAATTTTACCTGTTGTAATAATTTCTGTAGTTTTTTTTTTATAATATGCAAAAAGTCGTTTTTTAAGTTTTTGATATTACTTAAAAAGGTAACCTTTTTGTTAAACAGTACGTTTCGAATAACGATAACCTTGTTAATTAGTAAGTTCCAAATCTCGTAAATGTTCGTAAATCGGTAACCGACGAAAAACCTAATCTATGCTTTAAGGTTTAATTTTTGGAATCTTTGTTCTTTCCTTATAGCGGCAGCTATTATAACATAAGCTATACAGCTATATATTCGCAGGTAGGCCTGTTAAAGCTTCCGATTAAGTATTGCAACGCCGTTTTTATACGTTAAGTAAATATAATAAACTTCGTATAAACTTTGCCAAAAAAGTACATATTTAAAGATACGGTTATATAAATATACTGCCGCTTTAAAAATGTATACGATTAAAAACGAAAGTAACTTAACGTTATTTCGTAACGCAATTGTTTTCTCCTTAATTATACCCCCTAAACGCTTTGTACTTCCGTTTTAGGCCTAGGTAGGCGGTATTAAAGATTTAAGTTTAATACTAAAAAAGGGCAATTAAAACATATTTCGAAATTAGTAATTTTTTAAAATTTCGTTATCGCATTCAAACATTTATAAAAAAAACTTTATCCTGGTTTTTAAAACCTTTAAAAAATATCGGAACGTTATAATTAATATATTTTGCTTTCGATTCTTTAGGTAAATATCTTAAATATATCTTAAGTACCTGTCGGTTGTAAACATAACGTATTTATATGTTTAAGGTTTTTTTCGAAATCTGTAAAGTCGATGGCGATTCGTTATCCTAATCGGAAAACTTCTTTTTTCGGCTTGCGGCGTATTTGCCTTTTGGCTTTTGCCTTACCGCATGTTTAGCATTCGATTATTGTAAAACTCTTTAGGCGGACTCTCTTTATATAGGACTGTAACTGGGCGATTATTTCGGGCCTTAGGTATTCCAGTTTTAGGTGCCATATTGTACCGTTACCGATTTATAAGGGTTTCGCTATATATAAGTTAACGTTTCGTTTGTAAGCTGTAAAGGCTGCATAAATAACTGTTGCGTTAATATCTTCAATAACGAATTAATTAAGCTTATTTATCAGCATAGTAACTACCTAGTTATATTTATTTCGAATAAAGTTGTTAATTTTCCAGTTGTCCTATTAATACTTTTTCTTTCGGAACTACCGGAAAAATACCAGGTTACATACGAAATCCTTGCAATAAGCTACGTTATACAAACGCAGCGCTTTAAGGCCCTTAAGGCTTTAAAGCAGTATATCTACTTCTTTATACCTTTTAATCGGGACGAAACTATTCCTTACGTATATACCGTCGCCTTGGATCGTCGTTTTATAGTTTAAAAACCTGCTAATTAAGTTAAAAATATATATAATAAACTTTAAGTCCAAAATAGCCGAATTTCTTAAGGGATAAAATGCAAAGCTTATCGCATTACGTTAATCAAAAATCAAAAAGCACGCCAGTATTCGTTTTACTCCCTTTAAGAATCAATTTATCTTTTAAGTAGTTAATTTCTCCATAATTTTCGACAAACGGTTAATCTTTTTTTTCAAGGATTAATCGGAAACAATCCGGTCCTGGACTAATACTGTAATTCCCTTATTAGGCTTAAACTTTGCTAGAACTTTATTAAGGAACGCATAATAACATTAGGGTAACGTATACCTAAGGTTTAAGCACGTTTTGCACTGAATCCTTTATACGTTTAACTTTTGGCGCTTCCGTTTATTGCTACTGTTATTTCGGCTCGCTTAGGAACCTTTACGATTATTTCGTTTCGGCTTTCTGGTAAAAATTTTACTACGTATCTAATTGTTAATATCCTTGGTCTTTTCTTAATCAAAATCGTCCTAACTGGAAAGGTTTGCTAAAGCTTTATAAAAAGTCGGAAACGTTATTTTAACGTTTCTTGCTAACTGTTATAAATTTATTATGATCCAATAATCTAAAAAATTAACCTTAACTTCCAGGTAATTAATCGTTCCTTTTTAAATATCATCCTGCTTAAGAAACATAAATAAATTCGACCAATTAGGCATAATCGACGCTATTGCTGTATATAACTAATTCGTTCAGATAACTGGCATAATTATTTCGGGAACGCCGTAACGCTGGCTTTAAGCCATAATCTCCTACCACTTCGCTATCCATTCATCAAATTTCTTAGCGGCTTTCGGAACTTGCTTTAATCGTTTTTCGTACTTGCGTTTGGTATTTATTAACAATCGACTATCGTAAATTTTTCCTAATTATTGCAATTTAACGTACCAGCCCTTAAGGTCGTTATCTGGGCTTAAGCAGGTTTGCTTAATCGATAGGGAAACGCTATCAAAAACCTATTTCATAAGTTCGTTAAAGTTCTTTCGAAAAATCTTATATTTCCGGTCTAAATAAGTATAAGTTGCAAAATTTTAATTATAAGCTTATCTGCTTTCGGTCGTTATCTCGAAAATATTTATTAGATAACTCATATAATCGATTTTTTCGGTAGTTTTTCCGGAAAATAAGGATAAGGATAAAGTTATAATAGTCGGGGTATTAATTCGCGTTTAAAAACGAATTTGTCTCTTTAAATAAAAGGCAATAACTGGTGTTATAAGTTTAACAAGCCATAAAACGTTTTGATCAGGATCAATATAATCCTATAAGTTATATGCCTTGGCTTTAATCTTAAATTCGTCTTTAAATTTGTCTTAATCTTTAAGACCGGTATAAATAACTGCGAACGTCGGTACGGTCGCTATTATAACTAATAAGTATACAGATAATTGCTACTGATATGCAGCCTATATCGTCTTAGCAACAGCTGATCAATTGATAGATAACCCGAATTAAGCGAATAAAACTCTTAATTATCAGATATAAGGAACATCAGTTCTGTTATATTAATTGGCTAATTGCGTGCATTTTAGCAACGCGTTCTGATCTTTGAAATAGTCTAGCCACGGAACATATATGCTCCAATCAAAGAGAATCTTATCGGATATGGGTGCTAGTGCACCCCTGCTAGCTGACAGGTCGACGCTAATTGAGAATTTTAACTTGAATCTCAAATATCTCCACCAAAACAGCCCCGATTGGGAAGTTATATATATGGTCGGAAAGCCCTCTCAAATCTGTATATAATATTATTCTTTATTATTTTATGACGACTTTCAATTATCGTTCTATTTGCGAGTTTCCAAAATAGATTCTCGAAAATTTATATGAGACGGCACTAATTGAGCCCAAAAATTCACAACTTGCCATCAGGCCCTATTTTTAAGGTTTTGTTTTTGTGGGTCTATTTATGGGTCTTTTGTGGGTCGGTACTTGGAGCTACAGGTTTTTAGAAAGCTCTAGCCACAGCTACGACGCAGGCGCAGCCACAACCTTAAAAATAGGGCCTGATTTTAGTGAGGTAACATTTCGCGGGGTATTTATTGCATTAAAGCTTACCTCAGCTAGCTCAGGCCTCTGCTGGCTCGTTTTCCAATTTCTTCAAAGTCACTCAAGTACTACTCCACAACGCTAAAAACTAACCAATCAAATCCCAAATCCCCGTAACAAGCCAACGGGGCCTAAGTTCAGGTTGTGCAAAAAAAGAGTTCGTTTTGTAAATTTCATTCTTGAAAAAAACGAAAATCCGTAATAATTTAATAAGAAAACATTCTTTATAAATATATATATATATTTATACGAATCTCTTAATCATAGCTTATCATTAATACTATTCTAATTCTGATCAGAACCCGTTTGCTACTCCTAGATACCAACATATCCATTAGCTACACTCCGAACACGTCGCGTTATCTTCGCCCCTTTCAGAATACGACGAAACCGAATTCTCCCAATTTTACCGCACGAACCCAATAAAATAAGACGTACGTAAACGTACGCTAGCATTTTGGTAACAGCAACGGTTGGATATAAAATTCGAAAGCTTTATCCGCGGTTAAGTCCTTTATTATAATAATAACCGAGCTTATAGTTCGACCGTTCGGATTAACCGGTTAATTAACGTATTAAAAGAAAAACGAATACGTAATAAGTTATTAATATGCGAAAATAAATAAAAGTTTATTACTTTTATTAATTAAGACCTTATTATAAGCAAATACTATAATACGTTATACGGAAAGTTTATAGCTTTTGCAAAAAGGCCTAAATTTTGCCCTTCGCTGAAAGATTCATTACTCGAAGTTAAAGTAATCCATATTACCTTAGACAAAAGCTAATAATCTATAAAAACGTTAAGTTTTAATTGGTTTAAACTTTTGAACCAAGTAGTTATATACTTAAGAGAAAAGTAGCAATTGTATAATACAAAACGGAAAGTAAAGCGGTTTCGTCGTAACATTAATCCGGACGTTTTTACGTATTTTTTCTTTATAGTTTTAATTATTATGGTTAAAATCGTTTCTAAAATTAACGGCAGTTATCTGCCCCGTTTATTAAGCAGGTTTTTATTATTTTTAAGTATATTACAAGATACGATCGATATTTTAAGAGGGTTAAGTATTTACGAAAGTTATATTACGTTAAATAAAAATATAACCCGGGTATTAAAGGTAGCTAAAGTAACCGCGTTATTTTTTTATAATAATATGGTTTTAATTAGGATAAAATACGTTTTATAACCAGGTATAATAAAACGATATCGTATTTTGGTACGATAATTTTAACATTTAAGATTATGTTCGTAGTATAACGTTTCGATACGATTTTATTATGCAGAACCTTATTATCGCCTTTACCCGTCTTTATAGCCGTATCCTTAAAAAAAGGTTAAAATAATTTATGTTTCGTTTTAATTAACATTATAAAGTAAAATAGTTTACAAAATACTGTAATAACATTTAATATTACTTAATACTTTTTATTAGTTCGTAATTAATATTATCCGGATTTTATTTCCTGATTTTATTAATACGCTTTATAAGCGAAATAGGTAAAGGTTTTCAGGTTTTCTTAAATTAAAACGTATACCGTATAATAAACGCCGTTCGATTTCGTAAAATGTAGTTAATTAAAACGAAGGCACGATCGACGGTACTTATAACGCTTATCGAAAGTCTTTTAAGAAATATACGGTTTTAAAGAAAAATAATTTTATCGATTTTCGAAACAACTTTATTTTGTTTATAAAAATTAAAAAAATAACAAGTTATATCCGGAAAATATAGACTAATTAAGCCGAAGTAGCCGATTTATATGATAAAAAGCAATAATTCTTTTCCGTTTTTGCTTTATTTTATATATAAATAAACTTTTTGCTTATATTTATACGTATTTATTAACTTAATAATATTAACGGAACGCATATAACGCAAGCAACTTTAAAAGCAAATCGTTAATTCTTTAATAGAATAATATAATTATATCAAAAATTATCGAAGTTTTATTTATTCGAATCTTTTATTTTTTATATATATAATATTTATATATTTGCATTATTTTTACAAAAGTTACGCGTCTGACATAAACTATTAATAAAAGAAGCGTTTAACGTATGCGAAGTTACTAAAAATACTTTAATCGAAGGTTTTTTTTCGAAAGGTTAGTTTACCGAATTCATAAAATATATATGCTCCCGGTTAACCGTCGCCGAGTTCGAAATTGTTGCGTATAATGTAGTTTTTAAGTATTTTGGTCGTACTGGATGGATAAGGGAGGTATCGCGAAGTTTTAATTAAAATTCGTTAATAAATAAAAGTTTATTTAACGAAAAATTTTGTGGTTTTTTTTTAATAATACGTTACTTGGTAATATAAGTAATTTAATTGATAGTTCGTAAGTATTTTATTTTTTAACTTAGGAATATAACTTATATATATTATTTTTTAAGTTATGCAGTTTTAATTAAGGCGTATTAAACGTAACCTTTTTATCAGTTAATAATAAAGTTGGTTATATTTTTAATGCGAATGATATTCCGTAAAGTAATAACTTTTTTGACCCGATTATGGATGACAACCAACCGTTAAACGATGCCGTTTTTATCGATAAAGAATTTTAAAGTTATTATCGGTTTCTTTAAAAAGCCCAGGTTTATTTTTACCTTTCGTATGTTATACGATATAGCGACGTTGGTTATATTAAACGGCTAATACCGATATTATCAGTTTTCTTTTATAAAGCCGGTTAAAGTAATTACGGCAAAAAAATGCTTTATTTCGATTAGATATTACGTTTTGTAATATCAGATCCAGTATTTATTAATTCGATTTTAGCGTCGAGTTTAGCTTTTACAAAATTTAGGGAAAAAATATGGAAAGTATTTAATCGAAAGGGCGAACATTATAACTTTTAGCTTACTGGCGAATTCCGCCGGTCGAGAAATAATATATATAACGTTAAGTTTGTCTTTTTTTAAAATTCGTTTTTAATTAAGTACCGTATTTCTCTATAGCGCGAATTTTATGCCCGTTATGCTTTTTTACAAAATAAGCGTTACGTTATTCGAAACTTTCGTAACGAAATCTTCGAACGCATTTATTTCCTGTTTTGTAATTTTTAATTTGGTAAAAGATATTTATTTCGGATTTAAAAAGTTAGTTAAAAATTCGAAAATATTTTAACCGCGGGCCGTAAAGTTATAAAGGTTAAGTTTATCGATTTTAATAATACCGTACTTATTACTAACGACGATGGTAAACTTAATTAGTTAAATATAATAAAAGATAAGAATTAATTTGTAAATAGCCTTAACGTAATTGCCCGAAAAGCTTTCGGTAGCGAATTCGTTAAAGATAATTTGGCTTCGAATAATTATGGTATCCTATATATAGAAGAAAGTTATGATCCTATAGTATAAATTATAGATAATTCGGTAAATAGTCCTAATTAAGACGGTTTATCGTTTTCCTCGTCGTCGTTAAATAAGTAAAGTAAGGATTCGTCGGACGATACTTAATTATTAATATAATTTTTCGCTTTTTTATTATTTTTATATTTTTTATAACCGATATAAAGATTTTATTATAATGTTAATATTAATACAACTTAATATTTTCCGTAACCCTAATTAGCCGTATTTTATTCGAACGTTTTAATTGTAATAATACTATATAAGTTTTCTATAATAAAATAAATTAATATTTTAATAATATCGTATTACTTATAGTTACATATATCGCATAATTTCGTATTAGCCTATATATTTCGTATATAACTAATTTACTAGCTAACGTTTTTGCGTATTTTTTAAGTCTTCTTCGTTTAATTCTACCTTTTTCGCGTATTATTATAACTTATACATTAATAACTACTTCTATATTATAAGGACCTATAATAACTTTCACCTTAAGCGCGGTATCTTCGTTTAAATCTCTTTAAAAAATTTTATTCGGACTATATAACAACGCCGAATATTTAAAAACCGCATATAAACATTCTTCGCCGCGTTTTTATATATAGTTTACACATTTATTACTCGCAAAACCTTATAAATTATAGCATTTATAAAACGGCTATATAATATGTACTTTCTATCTAATCGGCCCGGTCTATAAATTTATAAACCTTGTTTCGTATCGTTTATAAGGTGCTTAATTTATATATCCTTTTCGTTAAATTGTAAAAGCGGTAATTAATCGAAGGTCCGTAATTAACTTAGCAATTTAATAATTTATAGGTCCGGCATAATCTGCTATAACGTAAATTCTATTCTATTAATTATTATTATTTAAAATAACCTAAACGGCATTATTAATATTTAATACTTATATAAGTTAAAAGCTTTTAGATAATATAAAGTCGTATTTATAATATAAATCTTTTATAATATTACCGAACTTAAGAATTATTATTAATCGTAGGATGTTCCTAATTAACATACGTTCGATTTAACGTTAAAACGTAAAACATTTATATTTTTCCAATCTTCTCCTATATTAACATAACCTTATGGTATAAACCTGGTATTTAAAATCGGCTACGTATAATATACACTTTCCGCAAAAAACGTTTTATGTTTTAGAATAATTAAATATTATTTAACTAATACTAAATTGCTTTAATGAGAACGAGGCCGTAAGTTATGCTATGTTATTAATAATTCTAATAGTAATTCCGGCTATTTTTTAGTTTAAGATCTTATTACCCGTTTTTAAAGTTATTTATCCGGGGTATTATCAGCGAATTTAACATGTTTAACCAGGGATTTAAAGCTTTCCAGCTGCATATTTAATGCATTATCAGCAGGATTTCTAAATAAAGATTTCAAGGTATCGCTAAGTTTGTTTATATTTTACGACATTATAGAATGTATAGAAATATATATTAAAATAACGGTTTTAAATATGTAATTAAAAGGTAACAGGTTAATAATTATGTTGCAAACAAGTTAATTTTACGCGTTGTAACATAGTAAAATATGTACGGAATATAAAGTAATAGTAAGCTATGTTAAAGTAAATAATGTCGATTATAAAGAATTTATTTAATATATATTTAATTAAAGGAATTTTATAAATTGTATTAAGCAATTTCTAATAACTAACGGAAAAATTTCGTATAATTTATATAAGGTTTTAATTTTTTCCTTATATATTATTATTTCGTTATAAAAAAGAGTAACGTTAACTTTTAAGTTAATATTTAGCAACCTATATAAACTTAACCATTTATATACTTATAAGTACATAATTTTAAAATTAGTTATATATATTTTAATTTTGATTATATATATTGTTTTCAGGTTTTCTTATAATATATTAATTATCCGTAAGCTTCGTTTATATATTATAAAACTTTATATATTTATTTTTATTTTTAATAACACCTTTAAAAACTACCTAGCATATAAACTTTACCTTATTTATTATATCTTATATTCTTTTCTTTAAATTCCGGTCTTAATTAGCCAAAAATATTTACGGTAAGCTTATAATATTCCCAGATTGCCTAAATATAAATAATTTTTATGTAATACTTAACATAATATAGTTACTAAAATAGTACTACTGCCGTTTAATAAAATGGAATATGGTAACCGTATCCGAGATTTATATAGCAATTTCCTAAAAGATTAAGGCGTACATAAAAATAAAAATGTTTCCAAGTTAGCTTTCGACGCGAATTATATTAACTGCGGCGTTATTTTCCATACCTTACCTTTAGTTAAATATATTTTCTCTTTAAACCCTTTAATAACTAATAAAATAATAAATACGAATATCGCCAAAGCGGTATTTAATAAAGTCGTAATATTACAAGGCTTTAATAAAACGGGATTTATTACTATATATAAAAAAGTATGGTTTATTTAACGTTATATATACCTTAACGTATATTTTACCGACGATAATATCGGAATAATATTTTAATAAATATTTAAAAGCCTTAATTACATATATATATTTTATAAAACGATTATAGTAAACGCATTTATATATAATAACGTTATGCAATTTCCGTTTTTACTAAATCCGAACGAAATTGTAAAATAATATATAATTTTATTCGTTTTTTTTTTATTATATTAAACTATTTTAGTAAAGTTAATAAATAAATAAATACGAATTATTAAATAATAAACTTCTAAAATTGCGAATAAATATTTTTTATATTATAAATTTAATTAACGTTTATTTTTTAAAAGCTCGTATAAATTAGGCTGTTTAACGTTTCCGGATATACCTAATCGATAACAACTTATATAATATAAATAGTATTAGAGATATAACAGTTTTATAGTTCCGATTAAAAAAACAAAACTGCGATATATCGTATGGTACATATTATATAAACGTTAATTTTATAGTATTAAGCAAAGAGAAAGTCCGCGATTATAAGTAGTTAGCTGGCGATTAAATAATTATATACAATAACTAAATACTTAAATATCGAGATATATTAGGTATTAATAATAAGAATTTTAGTAGTTACTTACCGTATCCGAATATGTCCGTATTTATATAGGATTCCGATATAGGATTCCGAATTCCATCCGGGACCCGAACTAAGCCGAAAAAGAAAAAGTGCAATATTAAGTAATAAGAATTTTATACCTTTATATATTAAACGGGTCGAAAAAAGAAGTTTTAAAAGCCGTAACCGGAAATGCCGGTAAGCCTTATCTCCGGGTACCTAACGTTAAAAGATATATCTGAGGGCCCGGAGAAAGCATCCGACGGAAGCGACTTATAATTATCGAAATCCTTATCAAAATAACGACGGGATAAGTAATAAAGACCCGTAGGTATTGATTAAGATTTTAAACTATTTACTGCAAGAATACTATAACTACCAAGATCCCCAGTAAAAAGGCGATAACGTACGTAGCTGGCCTTAAAAAAAGCTGGCTAAAAACCGGCTTTAAAGGATACTATTTACGGGCTCAGGAAAATAAGATCATAAAACGTAAGGGTTCCGAATTTACTACAAGGCCGGGATTTTAAATATTTCGAGTTAGTATTTTTTTTTAAAAAAGCGGACGCCGAAATAGTTATATTTATAGTAAAGAAATAGCTTTCCTAATATTAGCAAAAAATTATTTACATTATTTATTTATCCGTATATTCGATCTCTTATACCAATTAATCGATCCGAATTAAGGTATCTTAAAGGTTTAAAAAAACGGGAACATTTTAAAAGTTAATGCGACGACCTCGAGAAAAAAGACCGAAAGATAGGATTTAAGAAAATCTAATTCGGCGATATAGATTAAGAGGTATAAGTTAAAAAAGATAAATTGTTAATAACCGTAATAAATTATAAATAAAAACGCGTAATATTAAAGTTCGTTAACTTCCTTAATTTAAAAGGTTTACTATATATCCATAATAATATATAATTAATCCGGATTAAGAAAACCTAATACTTATATAAAACTTAACAAACTTTAAAACTAGCAAAATAAATATAGTAACGTCACAGACAAGTAGTTTGGATGGACAAGTAATCTGGATGATTTTTGACACATTCTAAACACCCAACTTTAATTGTCCATTTCTTAACAACAACAATATAGAACGGTTTACAAAAAAAGCGAGAATGAACTTAGCCGTTCAGGCTAAGAAACGAGACTCGAAACTTAGTTATGCGAAATTTAGTTCTATATATAAAGTTCCCTATTTTACTTTGCAGATACGATATACCGGTACACCTTCTTAAAGCGACTATATACCCAAATCGCGAAAGTTGACACCGACCGAAGAAAAATCGATTGTCGACCGAATCCTTAACCTAAATATGCGAACGTTTCCTGTCCGGCTTTAGCATGTTAAAGATATGGCCAATATACTGCTGGCCCAACGCGTTGCAAAACGCGTTAGAATTAAGTGGGCGTCGAACTTTGTTAAACGCCAAAAAAAATCTCCAGACGCGTTTAAATCGGAAAATCGATTATTAACGGGTCTTATGCGAAAATCTAGAAACGTTTCGCAAATGGTTCGAACTTATTCGGGCTACAATCGCGAAGTACGGCATCGCAGAAAAGGATATTTATAACTTCGACGAGACTGGATTTTTCATAAGGCTTTTCATAACAACGGGCATGGTAATTACCAATGCCGAAAGACGTAAAAAACCTAAATAAGCGTAATAAGAGAATAAAAAATGGGTTTCAGTTATTTAAGCTGTTAATTCCCAAAGTTAAACTATGCCGCCATTTATTATTATAGCGGGGAAAAATTATCTTAAGTTCTGGTACCGCGATAACTTACTGCCAGTAGCCGATTAAAAAATCGCATTAAGTAATAATAGCTGGATAACAAATAAATTAGGTTTCGAATGGATCCAGCATTTTAACAAGCATATTCGGACGCGTACGAAAGGTTCGAAACGTTTCCTTATCCTCGACGGCTATAAAAGTTACTATTTAATAAAATTCGAAAAATATTACATTAATAACAACATTATTACGCTTTATATGCCCGCGCATTTTTCGTATCGGCTTTAACCTTTTAATGTATCTTGTTTTTCTATTTTAAAACGCGCTTATTCGCAGTATATCGAAAACTTAATACGACGCCATTATATTTATATTGCCAAAAAAGATTTTCTCGCCGGCTTTTACGACGCGTTCCAAGCTGCCATGACGTCCAATAACATCAAATCTGGATTCGCGAAAGCTGGTTTTGTTCCATTCGATCCCAATAACGTTCTTTCCGAATTGGAGGTTCCTTTAATTGTGCCTACGCCGACCGTCTCCCCGTTAACTTTCGCTGGTTCTATTTCACCCCCCGCGAAAACCCTTAGGAATATCCGGGAAACAACAAAATAAGGACGATATTTGCAAAAAAAGATTAGAAATCATTAAGGGAGCTCGCTAACAAAATTGCTTAAATCGATTGATTTTATAATAAAAGGGTATATATTGTTGTTGCATAAAGCTGCTTTTCTGCAGAAAGAAAACGTCCAATTACGCGAAATAAACCATACCTTAAACAAACGTCGCAGGACCAAAAACAAACGTTTTTAAAAAGGAGGAACATTTACTATATAAAAAGGACAAGCTTTTCTGGCTCAAAAAGAAGGGGGTAATAAAAAAATGCAACTAACAGCAGCTGGAAGGGGTCGTCGTAAAAGGGTTAAAACCAAGGAACGGAAATGTAGCGTCTACGACAAGCCCGGACATAATACGCGTACTTATGTAGAAGTTGTAGATACGTTTAGCGAAGAAGAATCCGATTGATTTAAATTAAGGCGATATGTTGTTGTTAAGTTATTTGAATTTGTTGTTGCGAAGTGCTAAAAACCATCCAAACTACTTGTCCATCCAGACTACTTGTCCGAGACGTTAAATGGAATTTATATTAATAACTTCGTTCGCATTATTTAACTACTTTTTTACACAACTAAGTTATTCCAGCATAAAGGAAATATTATTTCGGATTTTTAAGCGATGTTAATATCTCGTAAGAACTTGGGTAAACTGGCAAAGTATACCTATAACGTTCCGTATTTTAACAAATTCGAAAATGTATCGTTAAAAACCGCAAAAAGTTATAACGTCCGCTTCGACCTTTAATATGCCTTACCTATTAGCAACTTAGGCAGATATATAACGTCGTAAAATTTAACCAAAATTTATCCCAAAAAATTAAAAATAATTTAATATTTTAATATTTTCTTAAATTATTAACTTTAACCAATATTACGTAAATATTTACATTTATCGTACTTTACGACCGTAATCTTACTTCGAAACCGAACGCGTTTTTCGTTATCCGCATTAATTAAAACCGGCCAGATTTCGTTTTTTAAGTTTCAACCTGGTATCGTAATTATTACTATCGTCGGATAAGTACCGTTTACTTTTAACGCGCGATTTTCCGATTTCGACAGCAATTATTATCTTAGCTTCATTTTTCGACATATTATTCATAACGTCGGACTACGTATCGTTACCTTTTGGTAAAGCCGGCGATTTCGGTAACGATATAAAAGTAAACGAATTAAATAAATGTAAGTACAGTAATAAAGATAAGGTTAGCAAATTAAATATATTAAGGAACGATAAGTTCTGGGTCGACGTTACAAATAACGGAAACGTTATAAATTTCTAATCAAAATTATCCAATATATCGCGAATTATGCGTACGGGTTTAGGCGTTGCGATTACTGGGATTACGATTCCGAATTGCGAAAGCGTATAAACCGTACGCCGGGTTGGTATTTAAACTGCTAGGGTTGCCGTTAAGTTCTTAGTTACCAGTTCAAACCGAACGGTTATAATTGGTAAACCTTAATTAGGACGGGACGCGGTTTACGGCGGCTGCGCGATTTTTTCCGATATCTGTCGAACTTATAACGCGTTTGTAATCCGTAATCTAGACGGATCGGTTCGAGGTATAGGGATATAACGGCGTTGTTACTTCAAATTAAACGAATTCCGCCGTTTACGGAAAGTGTCTTATACTTTTTGCAATATAAAAAGTACGGCTTTTTCGTAAATTAAGCATAGCGCAAAAAAAGACGATCTTTTAAACCGTTTTAATATTATTATTTATCGAACCCAAGAACCGCCTTAACTAATTCGATTATATTTTAGATTAAATAAAAACTTTTAAATTTATTTAACCTATTCGGAAACGTATTAAGTAAAAACCGTTTAAATTCAGTAAAAATAAACGTTTATTTTATTCCTTTACCGCCGAACGGAAACAACCGTACAGAAAATAATTTGTTTATTCGTCGTTTACACCATAATTTAATTATTTCCTAAGCAATTACCTTTAATAAACCGGCTTTTAGTTATTTTTATGCTGATTTTTTCGGGTTCGAAAGTTTGGGTATATAAATAAAATCAGGCGCACATAAATTATAATAAGGTTTAGCCGGAATAAAATTATTACGGTTCTTTTTTAATATAATAGCTTCGTCTTTTTTCAAATATATTAAAATCGTTTTACGTACGCATTCGCCGTTAAATAATATACGTTACTAAGGCCCTATTTTCGTCTTATTCCGCAGATTATAATAACTTTATTTAGGAAATTTACGGATAACGTAAGTAATATCTTAACCAACCGAAGGATAAGATTGGAATTCGACGACTATCTCGTCCTAATCGGGATTATTTACAACAAATAACTTATCGTCTTCTTTATCCGAATCCGCGACGTCGATTTCCACTGCGACCTTTATATTCTCATAAGCAGTACGGTCTTTAACTTGCCGGGCCTGGATTTTTTTCATTATTTTAACTAATTCTACAATAAACGGTTCGGTTTTACACCTATCGAATGCCCAATAAGGTACAAACAATATAGCTTATCTATAGTTAATTATATTTAATCGCTTATAACTATAAAGCGTTCGCCTAAATCGTTACCATAAATTTTCTATCGAAAAGCTTTTCGGTATTTTCCATTATACCATTCGATTAATATCCGGAATATCCATATTTAATCCAAAAACGACGGTAGATATTACGATACGGATAAAACTATTAAGCTTTTTTTAATTTGTCGTATACGTAAACTTGGTTTCCGTAAAGTATTTCGAGGCTATAAAACTTAATAGCTTTTTTTATAATTTTCGACAAATATTCTCGGTTTACCATAATCTTAATTAAGTAATTTCGGATATTTATAATTTCTGCCTTATTATTAACATAAACAATAATCTTTATAATAATACGTAAACTATTAAGCTGGATTACGGAAATCTTATTTAATAACTCGGGTACGTGAATTAGCAGGAAATTTAAATACGTTTAATTCAAACGTTAACCTTTAAATATAAAAATAATAATAATATCGATTTCGGAGCGATTAATATTAAAATGCCGGACTTATACCTTATAACCATATCTAATTAAATTTCCGGCTTTATTAAAATCTCTATATTTCGCGATTTTTTTCTTTATAACGCCGTTAGCAGTTATTATATACGCAAACTAATATACGTAAGTAAAAAAAAATTAAAACGCAAATTACGGATATTAACATATTTAGGCCGGAAAATTTTTTTCCGATAACAAATATGCTTCGTTAATAACAACCAAACTACATCGTCGTTTGAAAATAGGATTTAATATAACAGTTTAAAACTAATCGCTTAATAATTATTCAAAACTAAAAATAATATAACTATGCTATCCGGTAACTATACGTTCGAACATCCCTAAATCGAACTTTTTCGTTTCCGCGGATATCAGGACAAAAGCAAAACATAATACTGCCAATACAAAAGCTCGTTATTTTTCGGCCAACTTAACTAAAAATGTAACTTAAATAATAATTAAATCTGTTATTAAAAAAAGCTTAAATAATTAAGGACTTTTTAAAGATTATTTTAATAACGAAAAAATATCAAGCTTTTCGAAAACAAAATTATATACCGTATTTACCTATTTCTTCCATAAAATACGGCCTTACCCGTTAAGCATAACGCTTAATATAAAACGAACAAACCGACGGCGTAAAGTTTCTGTAAAGTTGTCGGCCGTATATTTAACGTTAACGTATTAATTAATTGCGTTTATATTTACAAAAGCCCGGTAAAAATATCGGATAAAAATAAACGCTTCGCTTTAAAAAGTTAAATGTTCGAAAGTTTAAAATATCTACCTAAAGTTTTTAATACGTCGTCTACATTCGGCTAATTAAGAAAAAAATATGCTTTAAAGCTTGTTATAAGTAATTTTAAGCTTTATATATCATTATTTTAGCTTATAAGGTTATGTTATTATCGTATTAGCGGAAAAAGGGTAAAAAGTTAAAATATGTTCAGAACGAAAATTTTAGCCATTTTTTCGGACGCGTAATATCAATATCGTCTTAATCAAGATTAAATATATATAAGAAAATAAAGATTTTAATTCTGTATTAATTTTTCGTAGTTACAAAATGGGTAATGTTAGATTAAAGCTATCTTCAGAAAGTTCGTGATAATAATTTTTGAAGATTTGTATGGAACTGCTCAGAACGAGCTCGAAAAATCACAACTTGATATCAGGCCCTATTTTTGAGGTTTTGTTATTTCTGTGGAGCTTTTTCTTAAAAAGGTTTAGTCGATACATTTAATCCTTGCAGCTACTTCTTGATCAAAAGCGCTAGCCACGGCTGCGCCGCAGGCGCAGCCCCAACCTCAAAAAATAGGGCCTGATCTCGATGAGGTAAATTAAAGCAGTACTATTTAAAAAAGTTTAAGCTTTGGCTTTTTCGAAGCTTTAACTTTTATTAACAAATAACATTTTCTTAAAGTATATCGCGAAGCTTTAAGGAAGACTTTAACTTTAAAAATATATATTCGAGCTATAAGGCAATGGGTATCTCGCTATTCGACGTAGATAAACCGTTTCAAAACCCGAAGATAGTTAGGAAGCTTCCGCGCCAGCTAATCCCGGAACTAACAATATCTTATCAGCGTTCTGACGAGTGTTCTACAGTGTAGTATACGCCTAAGAAGAGCAAAAACGTTCAGGATCAGCTCCTGGCTATTAATTCGCAAAAGGTTGCTGTTTCTTATAGCATTCACACTTTGTTCAGGAAAGCCTTTAAGGCTCTAGAGCTTAAGTCCGCTGAAAACGCTATTTTGCGTTACGAATAAAGGGATTTAAAAAAGCAGCTAAAAGCTTTAAAGCCTTAAAGGCGTACTGTAGTAACTAGAAACCCTAACGATATATTTCCCGAAATTGAATAGATTATAAAAGCTAAAGAAGCTGGAACAGTACGCGACAGATTTCCTGAAGGCAGCTATGAAAATCGGTCGAAGGTTAATAGGGGATATGCAATTTCAATGGCAATTAGAATAAAGCAGAAATATACTGTTTTCGTTGAGATATACCAGAGTGTTATTGTTGATATCCTCGTATTCGGTGTTGTGGACCGATTCAGGAAGTGGGTAAATTCAGGAACTAGGATCTAGGCACTAAGTGCCAAATCACTTTGATTACCGTTAGATATCACTCATAAGCACGCTTATGCAGCGCAAACCAGTCCGCATTTGCACGAGCTTCACATTCTATAAAATAGCGTACCTTCAAAGTTCCCCTTTCTCGATGTTCTCTTCTTGCCACTTAGATAAAGCTCCAAGCGACGTTTCCGTGTAAGGATGCTGCGGGCCAAGGATCCGATTCCGCAACTGGGAGCATGTTTTCATCAGTAAGATAGCCTCCTTATTGCGGCTTTGAGACTTTAGTATGAATGCGAGGCCGGCCATGCTGGTCAGCGTGTCTGGATGCTCGGACCCAAGCACCCTCTTTTGAGTCTCCATCACTTGCCCCCCCAGCTCTTCGGCCTCCTTCCATCGGGCTTGATCTCTGTACGTCAACGCCAGGTTGGCCATGCTATTTAGCATGTCTGGATGCTCCTGCCCTAGTACCCTCTTTCTGCTCTCTATCACTCGCACAAACAGCTTTTCGGCCTCTTTCCACCGCCCTTGACCCCTGTACGTCAACGCTAGGTTGGCCATGCTGGTTAGCGTGAAAGGATGCTCGGATCCAAGCACCTTCTTTTGAATCTCTATCACTCGTCCCCCTAGCTCTTCCGCCTCCTTCCACCGCCCCTGATCCGTGTACATCAACACCAGGTTGGCCATGCAGCGCAGCGTATTGGGATGCTCTGATCCAAGCACCCTCTTTTGAGTTTGTATCACTTGCATAAACAGCTCTTCGGCCTCTTTCCATCGTCCTTGATTCCTGTACGTCACCGCAAGGGGGGCCATGCTGTTTAATATGTTCGGATGCTCCTGCCCTAATACTTTCTTTTGAGTTTTTATCACTTGCATAAACAGCTTTTCGGCCTCCTTCCATCGTCCTTGATCCCTGTACGTCACCGCAAGGTTGGCCATGACGGTTAGCGTATGTGGATGCTCTTGCTTAAGCACCTTCTTTTGAGTTTGTATCACTTCCACCTCCAGCTTTTCGGCCTCTTTCCATCGGCCTTGGTTCCAATAGGTCACCGCAAGGTTGGCCATGACGGTTAGCGTATGTGGATGCTCTTGCTTAAACACCTTCTTTTGAGTCTGTATCACTTCCACCTCCAGCTTTTCGGCCTCTCTCCATCGGCCTTGATCTCTGTACGTCGACGCGAGGTTGGCCATGACGGTTAGCATATGTGGATGCTCTTGCTTAAACACCCTCTTTTGAGTCTCTATCACTTCCACCTCCAGCTTTTCGGCCTCTTTCCATCGGCCTTGATTATTATACGTCGTCGCAAGGTTGGCCATGCTGTTCAATGTGGAAGGATGTTCCTGCCCACACACCCTTTTTCTTTTATCCATCACATCCACCTCCAGCTTTTCGGCCTCTTTCCATCGTCCTTGATTGCCGTACGTCCGCGCAAGGTTGGCCATGCTGTTCAATCTGGAAGGATGTTCCTGCCCATACACCCCTTTTCTTTTCTCCATCACTTCCACCTCCAGCTCTTCGGCCTTTTTCCATCGTCCTTGATTCCTGTACGTCGTCGCAAGCTTGGCCATGCTGTTCAATGTGGAAGGATGTTCCTGCCCACACACCCTTTTTCTTTTCTCTATCACCTCTACCTCCAGCTCTTCGGCCTCCTTCCATCGTCCTTGATTCCCGTATATCGACGTAAGGTTAGCCATGCCGGTTAGCGTATCTGGATGCTCTTGCTTAAGCACCCTCTTTTGAATCTCTATCACTTCTACCTCCAGCTTTTCGGCCTCTTTCCATCGGCTTCGATTTCTGTACGTCGACGCGAGTTTGGCCATGCTCGCTAAAGTATCTGAATGCTCTTGCCCAAATACCCTCTTTCTCGTATCCATTACTTGCACCTCCAGCTCTTCGGCCTCCTTCCATCGTCCTTGATTCGTATACGTCGACGCAAGGTCGGCCATGCTCATTAAAGTGTCTGGATGTTCCTGCCCAAGTACTTTCTTTCTCATTTCCACCACTTGCATCCTCAGCTCCTGAGCCTTTTTCCATTGCCCTTGACAGCTATATGTTTCTGCAAGAAAGCTTATGCAGGTTAGTGTAGCAGGATCCTTATGCCCTAATACCCTTTTAAATGTTTCTACCGCTTGCATATTAAGCTTTTCTGCCTCCTGTAATCGTCCTCGATTCTTAAATGCTAAGGCGGTGTTGGCCATATTGGCCAATGTGGAAGGATGCTCCTGCCCTAGCACCTTCTTTTGAACCTCCATCACTTGTACAATTAGCTCTTCGGCCTCCTTATATCGTTCTTGACCCCAAAACGTTGACGCAAGATTGCCCATGCTGGCGAGCGTAGAAGGGTGCTCCTGCCCTAGCACCCTCTTTCTTGTCCCTATGAGCTGCAGTAATGTTTTTTCGGCTTCAATATATCTCCCATCATGCAGCAGGCACAGCCCAAATTTTTCGAGAAGTCTATCTTTTATGCCCTCGGGTGGATTAGATGCGAGGACATATCGCGCATGAGGTAAATAGGCCCTCCATAGACTCCTATTCCCGTAGTCATCAACCGGGAGAACACTCGCTAACCGCGCTGCAGCCTCTCCAGTCCACTTAGCTAACGTGTCGTTCTGTCTTAACCAGTTCCGAGTAGCAAGATGCACCAGCCTATGGAGATCGAAAGACTGGTCCGCTGTCCGCTTGCTAATAAACGAGTAAGCCCTTAGGGTTCCGATTGCATCGATTGCATTTTTCTTTGTCTGTGCCGGTAGTAGAAGTGGTTGTGGAACTGCTTTTGGGTCTATGCACGACATAAACGACAAGTAGTCCACAGCCAGAGGGTCGCGGACTCGAATTTGCTCAAATGAAATGAGCCATGTAGTTGCGATAGGATTCTTCGAATCGCAATATCTCCCTTCGTCTTCAAAGTCTTCGCTCAGGATTTCAATGATATTCTCCTCACGGTCATCGAAGAGTGATACATATTCTGCAAGCGACATGTCGTTTTCATTGACATACGCAGCCGCTTGAACGATAGCGAGAGGGAGAAAGGTCAGCAACCGTAGCAGCTGCACCACGGCGGGCCCGTCGTTTAACACCTCCCTGTTAACTAGTGAGTTCCTCAGTACCAGAGTTGCAGCCTCCTCGTCCATCTCTGCGACGTGAATCACATTTCTGTTCGCGAACTTCGATGCGACCTTCCGGCTCCGTGATGTAAAGATTATGGATCCTTTGTTGCTTCTCGGCAGCGAGTCGATAAGACGAGTCGATTTGGTACTGCTGTCAGACTTCTTGAGCCACATGTCTAAGTCATCAGCATTGTCGAACACTAGTAGCCATTGGCCTGCGTTTTCCTGACTTAGGTAATGTTGCACAAGCTCACTAACATCTTCTTTCTTATCCTCAGACTGTGGTATGCGTAGCAGCTGGGCAATCCTGAGGTATGCTTGCTGAACGTTCTCCGCGTTGGTTGCAGATATCCAAAAAACCGAGCACTCCGGACGTTCTTCTTTGGTTTTGTAAGCCAGCTCAAGCACGATCTGGGTTTTGCCGACGCCCCCAAGGCCGATAACTGCAATCTTGGAGCAGTGTTTCTCCCCAAAAAGGCTAGCCTCTAGCTCGTGGATTTGGGAGCTACGGCCGACGAAGTGGTGATTCCTTGGGAGCGGGACAGACCAGCAGGATTTACGTGGGACAGCTGGGCACGGTTCTTGCCCATGTTGCTAAAAGAATCAATGGAAGCCGCAAAAGACTAAGAAGAGGTCTTACCCGGTTCTCTTGGATTATCTTGCGAGTGATTGCATGCTCGGCTTGGTTACTTAATGTTATCTCTCCGAGTATCTCCCGTACTCCTTGCGTTGTTGAATCAAGGTCTTTAAGACGATCTGTATGATCTACCCCAAGTCGCAGGACTTGCTCCCTATACCATACATGTGGTTAGCGCAATTATTGCCTAGAAACATGCCCACATACCTAAGGTCCACAGTAACGTGCAAATTCAGCTCTTCCCTAAATCTTGCCAGCCGTCCTTCGACCTCACGGATCTTCTCCTTGCTCCACACGCTCCGCAAAGCCTTCCTAATGCTTTTCCGTCTCTCTTGTTTGCCACTAACTTTGACTTTTTCCAACGCTGTGAGGAGCTCGTCGGCAGTGGACTTGCACGATTCACAGAGTCTCTTGAGCGCATCATCACCAGTAGTAATAGCGGCGTCTTTGATCTTGTCATTTAGTAGCACTAGATGGTTGGCTGCCGTCTCAGCGTCGATGTTCTCCGCAAGCGCGCCTTCGGTGGACTGGTAGAGCTCCGTCGACATTGCAATTAGCTTGCCGCTAAAGTCGATAAACTGGAAGACATTGCCGATAAGGCCGATAATGGCAGGGGTCTCCATTATGACGTCGCATAGGTAGGAGGAAGCAGTGTCGCCGTGTTCGAGACTATCAGAGATGTGGCATCGTTCTTGTGATAAGGTTGCGACGATGTGCGAAATTCTCGAGGCAGGCAGATGCAAGACTCAACCTCAGGCCAAACTCAAAATTTGCTCCCAGAGGCTCAGCAAGACGGGTTGAGCGTAGTGTCAGATAAGTAGCCCGATAAGCGTGCACTTATAAATTCAGTGTTTTGGTGCAGTGGCTAGCTGACAATTAAGAGTCTCAGACATGCTCCACGAAAGTGGAGTTCTACCGTCGCAGCCGAATGGCGTACAAGCATGCACTGCACCTGACCACTTACCCAAGGGCTTCAGGTTCTCTCCAGAGAGGAGTACTGGGGCCATAGTTTAAATGCGCTAGCAGTAAGCAGCAGCGGCCCTACGATGGTACTATGAGAGGAATACCAGTTACTACCTGATCAGTAGCAACTGAGGGGTGTGTCAGATAAGTACATCCTCGCAGGGATTATTGCAGTTAGTTGCATACAAGCCCCACCTTTCTAGATCCTTCTTCGCCCATTGGCGTAAGTGGCTTCTTTGTATCCTCCATATAAATTTATATGGGTAGTAGATCTGACGTACTTCGATAGGAGCCAATATGGGATCGAAGCTTCAACGCCTGGTAATAGAAGGATCACGAGTAATAGCGAAGGCGTTGCCCGCAACGCTTTCGTTCCTTATCTCTTCTCACGCTTTAACTTTCTCATAATGGCTGACCCGAAACTTCTTCTGCAGAACCGCCTTAAGCCTACAAGCCCTACTGTTGCCCGCGTTAAGCGTATGCAACTCGCTACTTAACAGCCCGCCGTTAAGGAAGTCCGTTAAGTACTTAAACGGAAAACGGAAAAAAAACGTACGGGCTATTACCGCCGCCTTACTCGCGATAAGAAGATCGTTGTTCGAACGTTTCGCAATATCGCCAATTAGTTATATAAAGAAATCGAGAAAAAGATAACGTCCTACACAAGCCCACCGCTCACACAAGCTCACCGCTCGTTTTTTGGCACCTCGCAACGATTAATCCAAATAACTTAATAACAACATATCGCATTAATTCAAATCAATCGGATTCTTCTTCGCTAGACGTATTTACAACTTCGTCACAAGTACGCGCATTATGTCCAGGCTTGCCACAAACGCTATACTTCCGTTCTTTAATTTTACTCTTTTACGACGACCTCTTCCAGTTGCTGTTGGCTGCACTTTTTTACCACCCCTTTTTTTTGGGGCCAGAAAAGCTTGTCCCTTTTATATAATAAGTGTTCTTCTTTTTTGAAGACGTTTATTTTTGGTTCTGCGACGTTTGCTTAAAATATAGTTCGTTTCGCGTAATTGGGTAGCTTCTTCCCGTAGAAGAACATTTTCGTATAAAAGCAATAGGTTGCTTTAGTTAAAAGATTAACCGATTTAATTATTTTTGTAAGCGAGCTCCTTTGATAATTTCCAATCTTTCTTTTTAAATAACGTCCTTGTTTTGTTATTTCGCAGATAGTTTTAAGGGTTTTCACTGGGGGAAAAATAAAACCGGCGGAAGTAAGCGAGAAGACAGTCGGCGTAGAAACAATTGGAGGAACTTCTAATTCGAAAAGAACGTTCTTAGGATCGAATGGAACTAAACCAGCTTTCGTAAATCCAGATTTGATGTTATTGGACGTTATAGCAGCTTAGAACGCGTCGTAGAAGCCGGCGAGAAAATCTTTTTTAATAATATAGGTATAATAGCGTTGTATTAGGTTTTCGATGTAGCGTAAATAAGTACGTTTCAAAACAGAAAAACAAGATGCGTTAAAAGGTTAAAGCTAATACAAAAAATGCGCATGTATATAAAGCGTAATAATGTTGTTGTTGGCGCAATATTTTTCGAATTCCATTAAATGGTAACTTTTGTGGCCGTCGAAAATAAGGAAACGTTTCGAACCTTTCGTATGCGTTCGAATATATTTATCAAAATGCTAAATTTATTCGAAAATTAATTTATTTGTTATCCAGTTATTATTACTGAATGCGATTTCCCAATCGGCTACTAGTAATAGGTTATCGCGGTACCAGAACTTAAGATAATTTTTTCCCGCCATGATGATAAAAAGCGGTATAGCCTAATCTTAGGAATTAATAGCCTGGATAATTGTAACCCATTTTTTATTACCTTGTTGCGTTTGTTTAAGTTTTTTACGTTTTTCGGTATTAGTAATTATTATGCCCGTTGCCATAAAAAGCCTTATCAAAAATCAAGTCTCGTCGAAGTTGTAGATATCCTCTTTTACAATGCCCTATTTTGTAATAATAGCCCGAATAAGTTCGAACTACTTGCAAAACGTTTCTGGATTTTCGTATAAGATCCGTTAATAATCGATTTTCCGATTTAAACGCGTCTTAAGTTTTGTTTACCGTCTAATAAAATTCGACGCCCAGTTAACTCTAACGCGTCCTGCAGCGCGTTGGGTAAGCAATATATTGGCCATATCTTTAACGTGCTGGAGCCGGATAGGAAACGTTCGCGTATTTAGGTTAAGGATTCGGTCGACAATCGATTCTTTTTCGGTTAGCTTCAATTTTCGCGAATTAAGAATAATGTCGGTTCGGGGAGCTGTACCGTTGTATCGGTTTCTTAAAGTTGATTCGAGAACGCTATATATCGAATAAAGACGTTTATAACTAAGTTTAGGGTTTTGTTTTTTTAGCCTGGATAGCTGAATTCATCCTGCTTTCTTTTGTAAGCCGTTCCATGTTGTTGGTGTTGAGAAATAAACAATTGAAGTTGGGTGGTTGCGATTTGCCAAAAAACGAGCGGTGAGCTTGTGTGAAACGTTAGGCTATTCCTAACGTCAAATACAGCTGGCGTTACTAAGGCCCTTAATACCCCATGGCTATAAAAAACACCCCATTGCGATAAGCGCTCCTTTCCTTTAACGGTTAAAGGAATTTCTCGATAAAAGTTAGCAATACCGGAAAAGCGCTTGGAACTACCTTCTTTTTTATGTTCCTAGCTTCGAACGGTATGGCGAAAATGCGATCAATTCGGCGATGAAGGCGTTTGGCTATAGCCGTATCATTCGCCGCCGTCAACTAAAGCTAACGGCTCAACAGAAAAGAGCTTGTAAGCGTTTCGTGAAGTGTTAACTCCAATTAAAGCCTAACCCTAAAGACTGGCTTGAAAGCTTGCCGATATCGATTTTTTTCACCGACGAAACCTGGGCTTATACGAACGGCAACTTCAAATAATGTTTACTATCTACGAGTACGAAAACCCTAATAATTTCGACCTTCTTCGCGTAAAAGGTTATAGTTAAATATTTTGGGTGTCCATATATGGAAAGCAAAAGAAACCCTGCTTTATATAACTTAAAAAATATAAAGAAATTACTGCAAAGAAGTATATCGACTATATCATTTCTTTAATCATTTAGTAACAAGATAATAAACGTCTTACGATAATTTTTTAACAGGATAACGCTCCTGCGCACGCGGTTTGGATCACGAAATATACGATTTGCTATTGGTATAGAATTCTCTTGATAGAATAGCCTGTTAAGAGCTCTAACCTTAATCTTATGAAAAACGTATAGGCCTAGATAAAGAACTGGCTATATCTTTATTATGATACGGACAATATAACGCTGGAAAAATTGTGGTACGCGTTATATAAAACCTGGAAAGCAATTTCTGAATCGTTGCTCGAAAATATCGCGAAAAGTATGCCGGACAGGCTAAGAAAGGTGATCGAAAACGACGGTAATATAAGTGGTTATTAATAACACAGTGATTAGTTAGGTTAGGTAGCTTTTACGCTAATTTGTATAGGAGTCTATTTCGGGCCACTATCCAAATAGAGTTGGATTGTTAGAAAAAACCGGAACGAGTATCGCACTAACTGCAATAATCCCTGCGAGGGTGTAGCCGGATAAGCGTGCATTTATAAATTCACTCTTTTAGTGCAGTGGCTACCTGACACGTAGCGAATGCTGAGGCGTTTTAGTTAATTGTTGTGAATGCTTAGAAGCGGGGAGCACGGCTATGTCGAAAAGTAGACACTAGTATAAATATGGAATGGCAGGAGTATGTAAGCATCCAGTACAACCTATGATAAAGAAGTTACTTTCTTATACAAGTACAGTGGTAAATCACGTATTCAAAGTAGTGGCGCTTTACTAGATACGTAAGGTGGGGTGCTAGGAAGCGACTGTTTGCCTCAGCGAGCTCAGGCCTTCCTGGCTTGTTTTCCGAATGTACTGCTGTATTATGCTAAAATTAACCAATTAAATCCCATAAAACCGTAACAAGCCAGCGAGGCCTGAGTGGTAGTTGCGCGAGACAGAAGTTCGTTTGGTGTCAGCTAGCAGGGAGTTGTAACGAACCTGTCATACACCCAACTGGAGGTATGAGCAGTATCCGAAATAGGGTCTTGATTTGCAGGTAACAATAGTGCGAGGAATGATTTAGGTGGTCTGTTCGTTAAAGAGATTTAAGAACTTTTTATTTAATTGAATGCTTAGATTGATAGTTAAAGAGAGAAATTAAGTAGGTGCTATTTACATAAGGGTCCTGATTATTATATACCCCTTTGACAAGAATGAATATGCCTGTGATTTTTTGGCTTTACCAGATTACCTAAATCCTTTAATTTGGATAATCTGTTAGATCAGATAAATTACGTAGTTACGTAACCTGTTAAGGATTTACCCGCTATTGGAGCTTTTTTTAATACGAACAGTTAAGTGGATCGTAATATTATTCTTTTCCTTTTAGGATTTTTGTCCCAAAGATAGAAATGTAAACGTTTCCTTATTTCCAATTGAAACCGTTTTTTTTGACTGCCAGCTTACCATGGCGGGTCGTGTAAAAAAATAAGTGCGTAAGGTGCGTGCGAACTAGCGTTAATCCCGCGACAGCCGTTCGGATTTTATCCGTACCTACGGTTTTGAAGTTTTGCCTTGTTTTAGTTACTTGTTATTTGGAAAGGAACAGTATTTTATGATAAAAGGTTCGTTGAACTGCTATTACTGCATTCGCCGTTAGCGTTACTGCGACGGAAACGTTATTGTTATGTTTTCCTTGAAAAATATCGGGTCGGAACGTAATCGTTTTCAAAAGGAGCGTTATATTGCTAAAAATAAACTTGTAAAGTTATAACGGAAATTTTAAGAAGAGATATCGAAAAGGATAAACAAGCTGCAACGGCTGCGCCGTTAAAAAGATATTTTAAGGAAAAAAGCGCTTAAAATATTAAAAAAAGGTTACAAACTGAATCAGTTAGAAAAAAAGGAAAGGATGGAAAAAAAGCAGCAGCGTATAAAGGAAAAGCAAATACGGCTTGCTTCGGAGATTAACGCTAACATGGAGGCGTTTGTTTTTTTCGACTGGAGCGCCGAGGGTTTAAGTTTGGGGGTTGGACCGTTATCGCCTGCAACCTTGGCCGCGTTGGAGACGGTCGGTTAGGATTTTGTCGGTAAAACGTCTTAACCAGGTCCTTCGCATTCGTTAAGTACTTAAAGGGCTCCCAAGTGTTATCTTTAGGTGGGTAGTTCTTTTATTTGACTAAGTACTGGATTTTGTTTTTGACTATTTTTAAATCCAGTATTTTTTCGACTTCGTACTTATCGGTATTTTCCTCGATTTCCAAGTTTGTTTTTAGCGGGGTATTATTGGGTGCTGGTTCTAACAGGGAAATGTGGAAAACAGGGTATATTTTTATTGTCCTGGGTAGCGATAATCGATAGTTAGTCCTGGAAATGACCTTATTAATTTTGAACGGACCGAGTTTCCTAAAATCGAGCTTGTTACTGGGTCTTTTGGTTTTGATTTGTGAAATATTCGAGGTTGCGTTTTGTTTTTGACGTAGCAGGTAGACCTTATCTTTTTTTGATAAAATTGATCCCTTAATTCTTTTTTTGTTGTAGTATTGAGCCATACGTTGTTGGAGAAATTGCAGCTTAGCCCTAAGGCGAGCTTGGATGGTTTTGATTTTAGATACCATGGTTTCTGCTCTGGGAGTTATTGAGGTGATTTTTGGGGCTTTACCAAGTGGTTGCTTTGGTCGTTGAATCTCTGCGTTTTGTTTATATACGGCTGTGTAG
Organism: Monosporascus sp. mg162; assembly: GCA_004155945.1. Lineage (NCBI taxonomy): Eukaryota > Fungi > Ascomycota > Sordariomycetes > Xylariales > Monosporascus > Monosporascus sp. mg162. Next base: position 169,615 of record QJNY01000093.1, read on the forward strand.
GGTAAAATGCCCATGTCCTCGTTGACAGATGTATTGTAAGTTATTTGTGCTAATGGGAGTAGTTTTACCCAGTTATTTTGCTGGTAGTTGATATAGCTTCTTAGGTATTGTTTTAAGGTTTGGTTTAGCCGTTTTGTTTGTCCATTAGTCTGAGGGTGATATGCTGTAAAAAATTTGAGTTTGGCGCTAATTTGTTTGAAAAAGCTGGTGCCAAATTTGGAAGTGAACAGCTTGTTTCTGTTTGAAATGATTCTTTTTAGGATTTTATGTTTGTCGAGATAGTGTTTTACGAATGCGTAGGTTAATTGTTTTGCTGTCGTATTTCCTTTAAAGGGTAGGAAGTACCCATACTTGGTGAGTCTGTCGACGACTACCCATACCCCGTCGTACTGGACTCCGGTGACGGGGTCTTTGGATAAGGGTAAGCCGGTAATAAAGTTCCAAGTTATAGTGTTTTATGTTTTGTCTGGAATTTCGGTAGGTTGCAGCAGTCCGTATGGTTTGTGGCGAGCCGTTTTGGCCTTATTGCAAACGTTGCAGTCTTTAACCACTTGTTCGACGGTTTTTCTGAGTTCTGGGAAGTCGTACTTTTTTCGGAGTCGCTTAGTTGTTTTGAAGATCCCTTGATATTTATGTAGTGGGTTTTCGTGAAATTCTTTGACAAACTGTTTTTGTTGTTTTCGTGGGACGTAGATTTTTCTATGGTACAGCAGTTGATCCTTGGATCGTCCTTTTAACTGTTTGATTTTTTCCAGTTTATTTGAATCGTAGGAATTTTTGAATTGAGCCAGAAGTTCGGGGGTAGGTTTTTTTAGTATTTTACATAACTGTAAGGTGCTTTCCTTTGTAGGTTGTAGTATTTGCATGCGCCGTTTGGGGACCTTGATATCGTAATTTTTTTTTCGGCTTAAGATATCCGCCTGGATGTTTTCTTTGCCTTTGATATGGTGGATCTTGAAATTGAACTTGGATAGGAAAATTATCCAATTTTTATGTCGTTTGTTGAGGTTCTGAGTCGTTATGAAGTGAGTAAGGTTTTTGTGGTTAGAGTAGATGTTAAAAGGTTTCTTGGTTCCATTAAGGTAAGGTTCCTATTCCTTGAGGGCCATAATGATTGCCAATAACTCTTTGTCGTAGATAGGGTATCGTAATTCTGCGTCCTTTAGAGCTTTGGAATAGTAGGTAACTGGGTGCCATTTTCTATCGTCCTTTTGTTGTTTTAGGACTGTTCCTAGGGTTCCGTTTGATGCGTTAGTTTTTAGTTGTTTCTTTTTGTTATGGTTGGGCAATTTCATGATGGGGGTATTGGTAATTTGGTCCTTAAGTGTTTGTATTGCTTTTTTGGCTTCTTTTGGGAACTTAAATTCTTTTTTAGTGTATTCTTTGGTGGTAAGGTTCGTTAGGGGTTTGGCGATTTTTCCGAAATCTTTAACTAAGCTGCGTACGTAGCCCGTGAATCCCAAAAATTGACGGACGTTAGTGACGGTTGCTTTATCGGGGATCGGTTAACTTTTGACTGCTTTTATTTTAAAGTCCTGGATCTGAATCTGTCCTGGGGTGATGGTGAAGCCTAGAAAGTTTAGCTTTTGGGTGTGCCATACGTTTTTTTCGATACTGATTAACAGGTTTGCTTTTTCGAGTGCTTTTAGTACTTGGGCGATATGTTTCTTGTGTTCCTTTAAGGATTTAGAATAGATAAGGATGTTGTTTAAGTAAACGAATACGAACTTGTCGAGGAACTTTCGTAGAATCGTTATTAATATGTGTTGGAAACTGGCAGGGGTATTGGTAAGTTCCTGGGGCATTACCTTGTACTTGTAAAGTCCATGGATTGTTTTAAAGGCAGTTTTCCATTTTTCGCCCTTGGCTATTCGGACCAAGTAATAGCCGTCCGGTAGGTCCAACGCCGTGAACCATTTGGCTTTGTTGATGTTTTTTTTCATGGTATCCATAAAAGTAAGAGGGTATTTATTTTTGATAGTGATGTCGTTTAACTGTTGGTAGTTGTGGACTTTTCGGTATATGGGGTTTTCATTTTTATCAATTCGGATTTTCCTATCTTTTATTTTCGGTACTATCATGACGGGGTATCCTGCGGGAAATTTAAATTCTTGAATGTATCCGCGTTCGAAGTCTCGTTGTAGACTTTTCTATAAGGCCTTGGCCTTCTTTGGATTTATGTGGTAAATCTGGTGGAGTTTTGGATGGTGTCCTTTTTTGATAGGAATCCTGTGATCTTATTGGTTATGATCGGGTAATTTTTTCCGTGTTCGTTTTTTAAACAGCTTTTTAAACCTTCGATACTTAGGGGGGACCTTAGCAGTTAAGTCCATTACTTTGGCTTCTCGGATCAGGTAACAGATTTTTCGAAATTCCTCCTTTGAAGAAACTATAAAGCGATCCCAAAAAAGTTTCTGGATTTTCCAGTTAATGTAAGGGTTACTGGAACGGAGCTACGGCATTCCAAAGATAATGTCGTATCCTGAAATATCGGCTACGTTTAGCTTAACTTTTTTTAAGTGTTTTTGAATTTATACTGGAAGTTTTTCTGTTTCCTTAAAAATTCGTCCATTTTTATATTTAAACAGGCTTCCATCGACCGTAAGTAGTTTATACGATTTTAACTTGTACTTTTAAAGGATTCGATGCTTTTCAGCAACTGAAGGTAAAATAAAGTTGCTTTCCGCTTTTAAGTCGATTATAACTTTAAATACCTGGCCGTTATATTAAAGTAAAATCTTAATCTGATTTCGTCGTCCGGTTTTCGCCTTATTTAAGGTCTTAAAGGTTAGGGCTTTTCGATACCTTAATTTCGAGGGCTTGCGTAATTTTTTGATTTGTTGGTTTTGTTGGCAAGAAAGCGTTTTTATTTTCGGGCTTTTTTAACAGTATGTTTGGAACATTTATTATTTATGCAAGTAAACCATTTTCTTTTGCTAATCTGGCAAGCTAATCTTGAAATTTTTACTTCCGATATCTGAAAGGGTTCTGGTTTTGGGGGTAAGATTTTTAAGGGGTCGATTTCCATATCCAAGATCTCGTGCATCATGCATAGTGTAAGGGCGTAGCATAGGTATCCTTAGGTAATAGCCTTTCGGCTTTGGGCTGATTCGGGGTAAAGGTAGCAAAATCGGGGGTATTCCGGCCATCTGGGAGTTTTAATGCATCGGCATTCGTCGTCGAGTTCGGTAGGTATTTCCTTATCCTATCCGGGCCAATAGTTATTATCTTCCTTAGCGCGGAAGTGGATTAAATAGTTGTCGTCGTAACATGCAGAAAAATGGAATAGGTTATAGTTATAAACTGGTTTCGAATCCGGCGTACCTGGACGAACCGGTTCTTTGTTTTCGGGGGTTTTACTAGTTTTTATTAGATCGTATATTACCGTATTGGGGCGCAACTAGCCATGTTTATCGTATATTCTGTACCGCTACTTATCTAAATGATAAGTATATCTTAGCCTTATAGCTATTCTGGAAGTTTCTTGTCCGGGATGATATTTGCAGGCTTTAATCGTTCGATTTTAACAAGTTAGGTAACGTTCGTACTTTGGGTCGTTATTTTGTTCGTAATATGTCGTTGCAATAATAAATTTTTGCTAAGAGGAAATAGAACTAATTTCCTTTTCTTCTTTGCTTTTACTGTTTAATTTTTATTTGGTTATTTTAACCTTCTTTTAGGGTTAAGGAATCCCTTTTTTCCTGGAATCCTTTTTTGCTGGGAAGCGATATTTGCTTTTATAGTAACCTTTTTTGCCGTAGTTGAAACATTTAACGTTCGACTTGTTTTTCCTGGGCTTTTTTGAAATAGCGCTTGCTTTTTTTTGGGATTTGTCCTTAGTTTTATCCTTTTGGGACTTGCTGTTCGAACTTTGGTTGTTTTTTTTTTTGTTAGATTTCTTTTTTTCCAAGTACCTTTTGAAGGTACGTCGATCAGCAATAATGGTTTTGTTAATGTAATCCTGGAAGGGGCCAGTTTTGGGTACTTTGTACATTTTATCTTTAACTTACAATTTCAGGCCGTTGTAAAAGGGATAGAACAAAGCGCTTTTTGGAAGATTGGAAATTGAAGCAAGGCGATTAAACTTAATCGCGTATTCGGCTGCTGACTTGGTTTGCTGGAGGAGATGCAACTATTCGACTGTATGTTGCTTTCTGTCGGAGTTTCTAAATAAAGTTCGCATTTTTTCCTTAAAGTAGTTATAGTTACCGAAAACATAATTAGTTAAGTCGGAGGACTGGTTAAGGTAGTTTATAAGGTAGTTATTCATAATGGGTTTAAACCATAAAAGAACTTTTCCAGCAAGCAGCTGAAAAATGGCTATTATTTTCTGGTAATCCTCCGTTAAAGAACTTTTATAAAATTTGAGGTAAAGTTTGGCCTGGACCAGGAATTTTTTTATATCTGTGGTTCCATTATAAGGCTTTAGAGGAATTAATTTATAGCTTTTGATTTTCGGCATTCCATAATAACTGGAAAGGGGAACTGTGCTTTCGCGAATCTTGTTCGTTCCGAACAAAGGGAATGTCGAAGTCCTTTTTTTAATTCGCAACTATCGGGCAAGCCTGGCATTTTCTTGTCGTAATACGTAAAGTTCTGTTGCTAAGATATCTAGTTTTTCGTCGACGGTGGGCTTTTTTTCTTTGCCCTTTTGTTTTTTTGGCCGTTTTTCCTTTTTTTCCTTAGCTTTTGGATCCTAAACTTCAATAGTTTCCTTCGTTGGAAGGGACTGTTACTGGGGCTAAAAGGAAGAAGGTCCTCCTTAAGATCGGGTAAAGGGAGGTGCCATACTGTCGATTAAGGAAAAGATTTTTTCGATAGGTGGTAAATCGTTTAATCTGGTTACTGATCCCTTATTGATTAATGACGGTAATCGAATATACTGTTTGTTTTCTGAATGTCGTCCTGTAATATCGTCTTTATTGCGTTCAGGAAAGCTTATGCCTAACTAGGCCTTAAACCATTCGTCGGCTATTGATTAAGGAGCTATCAAAATGTAACGAACCTGTTATACACCCAATTAAAGGTATAAACAGTATCCGAAATAAGGTCTTAATTTGCAGGTAACAATAATGCGAGGAATAATTCAGGTAGTTTGTTCGTTAAAAAGATTTAAAAATTCTTTATTTAACTAAATGCTTAGATTGATAGCTAAAAAGAGAAACTAAGTAGGTGCTATTTACATGAGGGTTTTGACTATTATATACCCCTCTGACAAAAATAAGTATGTCTGTGATTTCTTGGCTTTACCAGATCACCTAGGTCCTTTGATCTGGATAATCTGTTAGATCAGATAGATCACGTAGTTACGTAACCTGTCAAGGACCCACCCGCTATTGGAGCTTCCTCTAATACGAACAGTTAAGTGGATCGTAACAGGAGTACGCTAGCACTTATATAAGATAAGATTCCCTCTAATCGGAATATATATGTCCCGTGGCTAGACTAATACAAAGATCAGTACGCGTTGCGAGAATGCACGTAATTAGCTAATTAATATAACATAACTGATGTTTTTTATATCTGATAATTAAAAGTTTTATTCGCTTAATTCGTATTATCTATTAATTAATCCGCCGTTGCTAAAACGATATAAGTTGTACATCAGTAGCAATTATTTATATATTTAGTTATAATAGCGACCGTACCGACGACGTCCGCAGTTATTTAGACCGGCTTTAAGGATTGGAATAAATTTAAGAACAAATTTAGAACTAATGTTAAGAGATATAATTTATAGAACTATATTAATATTTATTAAAACGTTTTATAGCCTGTTACACTTATAGCTCTTATTGTTACCTTTTATATAAAGAAATTAGTTCGTTAGATAACGACATAAGCAATTAATACTTTTTTTAAAAAAACTTTATAAGTTGAAAAAATCGATTATACGAGTTATCGAATAAATATTTTCGAAATAACGACCGAAGATAGTGTTAGCTAGCAGGGGGTGCGCTAGCACCCCATATACGGAAAGGATCTCTCTGATCGGAACTTATATGTTCCGCGGCTAAACTTTATAAAATAGCAGTACGCGCTTTAAAGCACCGGCAGCTAGTTATCCAATATAATACAACTGATATCCCCTGTATCTGATAATTAAAAGTCTCATTTCGCTTAATTTGCATTATTATCAATTAATCAGCTGTTACTAAGACGATATAGGCTGTACATCAGTAGCAATTATCTATATACTTTAATAGCCACAATGACGACCGCATCGTCGACGTCCTCCGTTATTTATAAGGGACCCAAGGACTGGGATCGCTTTAAGGGCGAATTCCAATCTAGAGCGTATGCGTTTAATATTTGGGATTATATTGATCCTAATTAGAATAATTTATGGCCCGTCAAACTTACCAAACCCGATATAGCCTCCTATCCAAAAAGACGAATGCGTCCCTAAACGCGAACCATTATTCCATTTACATCTTTATCTTTATCCTTATTTTCTGGAGGATCCATCGAAAAGATCGATCCTACGGGCCATTTAACAAACACCTTAAAGATAACGACCGAAGGCAAACAAGCTTATACTTAGGACTTTACGACTTACACTTACGAAAACCGGAAGTACGAAACCTTTCGTAAAAGCGTTAACGACCTTACGAAATAGGTCCTGGAGTTAATATTTCCAACGATTAAAAAGACAAATTTTATTCCAGGAAAGAATTTGCAGGAATAGTACGTTAATTTAGCTGAATCAGGGAAGGTATACGATAGTAAGTTTTTAATTAACACCTAACGAAAATATCAAGAAAAACTGAAGCAAGCTTCGAAATTAAGAAAAAAACTAAACGAATAAATTGTAAAATAACAGAAAGTTATAGCCTAAAGATAGCGATACGGTATCCTAAAAACGAAAACAGCGATCGTATGGGTTAACGACCTTTGCATAACAGTAGCTCCTATTATTAAGGCATAAACGATAACCTTTTAAAGGATAAAAAAGGTTAAGATCGAAAACGGCATAATTAATTATTAGGAAGTAACTGTTAACCTTTTGGATTATTGGATTATAACCCAGGTACCGTTTACGTTATGAAATATTAAAGCAACGTTTCCGATTTTCCAAGGGGTTCCTGCAAACCCCTTTAATTAGGACGATCCTAATTAGGAAGAAACTAAGGATATTAACAATTAACTACGGGGCAAGGCTTTTGGGAAAGGGCCGAAACGAGGCAGTCGTAAAGGCTTCCGAAGGGGCCGAAATAGCAGTAGCAACAAACGGAAACGTAAGGAGTCCGATGTATAAGGGATTCGATGCAGGACGTATTTAAGCCCCTTGCATAAATTACCATAATACTATTATGCATTTCCTAATAAAGCTCCAGCAAATTTTAAGCCTGGACAGATAATTACAAACTTAATCCAAGACCGAATTACTTCCGATTAATCCCTAAAGGAAAAGATTAACCGTTTATTAAAAGCTATAAAAAGAACTAATATTTAAAATACCGAGTAACTTTTAAAAGAAATAAGGCGAATCCTAACGTACTTTTTAATTATTAATTAACGCAGTACGATAAATATCGCGCTTTATCCCTTAAAGAATTCAGCGATTTTGGATTTAGGATTTACGATATATATTTTTAACTTTATTAAAAAGTTCTTTAACTTTAAACCGACTATATAAGGCGACGGGGTATACGTAAACAACAGCTTTGTCCCGATTAAAGAATACGGAAAAGTGGACGTATTACTTTAAAGCCCTAAGGGCCCAAAAGCGTTACGTCTGTATAACGTGGCCCATTGCGAAAATTTCGCATATAACCTAGTTTCTTTTCGGCAGTTCCGAAAAAAAGGGTACTGGTAGGATAACCGAAGAACTAATAACTTTATTCGAGATAAATATGATCAGGTAGTTACCACGTTAATAAACAAGTTTGATCAGTTTGTTATCGAAAATATCAGCGTAACGGCTACCTATAGAACCTTAGTAACTTACAAACGAAATATTAACTTATATATAGCGAAATTATTACGAATCGGTAACGGTACGATCTGGCATTTAAAATTAGGACATCCAGAACCCGAAGTAATTGCCCAGTTATAGTTTTATACAAAAGAAATCCGCCTGAAGGGTTTTATAATAGTCGAATGCTAAGCATATGGCAAAACGAAAGCCAAAAGGTTAATACGTTACGAACCGAAAAAAGGAGCTTCCCGATTAGGATAGCGAATTACCATCGATTTTACAAACTTCGAAGAAAACCCGGAAAGATATAAATACGTTATGTTCGTTACCGATAAATATTTAGGTTTTATTTGGAATATTTACCTTAAGAATTAAAAGCAAAATATATTAATTATAACGGTCCGATATTTCCTAGGGGTTTTAAGGAATTAGGATAAAGTTTCTCCATAAGTAATCGAATGCGATAATAAAATCTTGAAAAATTATTAACTTCGAAACATATTTTAGTCGCTTCCTTTTAGTATTAAATTTAAGCCTTTAATACCGTATACCCAGGCCCAGAACGGGGGTGCAAAACGTTTAGGGGGTATAATCAAGAAGAAAGCGATTACGATACGAAATAACGCTAAGTTACCTTTGTTCCTGATCGTATATATCTTTAAGGCGGTAATATACCTGTATAACCGTACCCCTAAATACGTACTTTTTTAGCAAAGCTTATACAAGGTTTACTACATTTACCTGGCGTATAAGGACGGCGTTGCAGTATTTAATCGGAAACCTTAGCAGGCCCACCTGCGAGTATATGGCTGTATGGCCTATGCTATGATAGCGGCCGCCATAAAGAAAGAACAAAGACTTTAAAAGTTAAATCCTAAAGCATGGATTGGGTTTTTCGTCGGTTACCGATCCACGAATATCTACGAAATTTGGAACCCATTAATTAATAAGGTTATCGCTATTCGAGACGTATTGTTTAATAAAAAGGCTACCTTTTTAGGTAATATTAAAAACTTAAAAGATAACCTTTTGTACGTTATAAAAGAAAAGTTATAAAAGTTATTGCGATAAGTAGAAGTACTTGATTAGGCCCATGGCTACCTAAATATATATATTTAGGGAGAAAATAAAGATTTAAACGGAATAATTTAGTTACCGGCTGGATAGGAAGGATAGTTTTAAAGTAATATAGGCGTTAAAAACGTACGGATTGGGAAAGAATAAACCTATTCGCATGGGATTAATTACTTTTATACGACCGTTATATTCGAACCATTTCCGTCCCTTAGATTATTACCGCCGCCAGCGTTTACTTTGATAATTATTACGATTATTACGCCGGCGGAAAGAATAAAAATAACCTTAGGCTCCTGTTGCGTTGTTTAATCTAAAGTAACGATAAAAAACGAAGGCGTTCTACGGGTTGTAAACGTAAGCTTTCCGTATGTTCCGTATTATAAGGGTATTATTCGAGGCAATTATAAAATATATGAAGCCGCATTTAATGCTGGACGTTTAGCCCTTTTTGTAGGTATATACGATAACCGGCCGGTAAATTGCGGAAGCTTAAAAAAAATAATTACCCGAAGTACGCGTTATTTTAATCGGAAAGGTTTCGATATTTTATTATATAAAAGAACATTTAGGTTTAAAAACCGGGTATATAGGCGTAACTTACCGCTACCGCTGCGAGGTTATAAAAAGCTGAATATATATTTATTAAGGAAGTTATTCCGTAAAACCGAAAAGGTTTACTTACAGAGCCATAAAAAGATGTAATTTTAGAAGGTCGTTAATTAATTATTTGCTAAAGGGAAATAGGTTTTAAGGTATATGTAAGTATATATTTATAAGTTCGATAAGTATGGCTGGTTGTAAAAGTGCAAGGTACGTTTCGTCGTCGGGGGCGATTAATAACTTAAAAACGCTTGTGGCAATATATACGTATTTACTTTAGCTGGAAAATCGTTCAAAACGTTAATCGTTATTACGGTTAAATTCGACCTAAAGCTTAAGCAGTATAACGCGGTAAACGTTTTCGTTAACGCCAACCTACCTTATAAAGTATACATAAAGATACTTTTAGGGTATCCATATCGTGGGAAAATTTTGCTGCTTAGGAAAGTATTATATAAATTAAGAAAGTTGCTTTTGTTATAATAAAGGAATTTATTGGAATATTTACAGAATTAGGCCTTCGATCCGTTCCTTATGAACCTTATTGCTTTATTCGTTAAAAGATACTTATCTTTTTCTTTGTAAATAATATCGTTACGGCGTACCGCAAAAAAGATTAAGACTTCGTCGATCAGGTAATCCAGCAGATATAGGAACGGTATACCTTTATAGGAGGTAAGAACTTATGGTAATTCCTCGGTATCGAAATAATTAAAGATAAAGCTGAAAAAAAAATCTGGCTATCTTAATCCGATTTTATAAATAAATTAGCTAACTTAATCCTAAAAAAAAGTTTAAATAATTTTCTAAATACGCCAATAACGGGCGTTAAGCTATTGCCTAATCCTAATTTGGCTTATTTAAGGTTTGTTAACAGATACTAGAAAAAATATTGGTTTTATTTTGTACGTAACAGTTAATACGCGACCTGATATAACCTTTGCGGTATTCCGATTTGCCCGATTTAACCTAAACCTTAGCAATGTATATTATAAAGCAGCCGATCGAGTTATATTATACTTAATCGGAACCAAAATATTAACGTTGCAGTTCGGGAATAAGGATTCGTTAAATACCTGGAACGACGCTTTTTTCGCGGATAATACGATTAATCGAAAAAGTTTTTAAGCTTACGTAATAAAGTTATTTGGAAAAATGATAGGATGGCGGGCGAATAAGCAAGATATAATAATTACTTTTATAATAAAAGCGGAATTGTTATTTTTTGCGCAGGTTGCAAAAAAGGCCTTATTTAGCTTTCGATTAATCAAAGAATTGGAAGTTACCTTAGATATAAAACCGTTAAATATGTAATATGACAACCAGCAAACTATCCGGCTTATTAACGCCGATGTCGCCTTGCTGTAAACGAAGTTACGGCATATAGATATATATAACTACTGGCTACGAAAAGCCGTAAAAAGGAACATGATTAAAGTAAATTATACGCTTATAGGCGACATATTAGCTGATAGATTAATAAAAGCCCTGTTACGAAAACCTTTTAGGCATTTTAAAAAGTAATTAGGATTAATGGATATTACGGAAGCCCTTAATCGGCGGAGGAATAACCTGCGAGTGATTTCAGAAGAGGAATTGGCTGATTAGGAGGATTCGATCGCCGGAGGAGAGGTGGAATGGAACGTTGCGGCTTTAGGAAATGATAAAGTGTAACGGTTAACGCCGTGACTGCGTCGAGGCGTTGAGGGGGTGTGTCAGCTAGCAGGGGGTGCGCTAGCACCCCATATACGGAAAGGATCTCTCTGATCGGAACTTATATGTTCCGCGGCTAAACTCCATAAAACAGCAGTACGCGCTTTAGAGCACCGGCAGCTAGTCATCCAATACAACACAACTGATGTCCCCTGTATCTGACAGATAGAGAAGCTTATAAATAGGATTTTGCAACTTATATTTTCTTAAACCGAAAATATAAAAATTTTCGAAAGAATTCTAACAAGCTTAAGAAATAAGTTTAAAATAATGTTTTTCTATCGACCAAATAAACTTACTTAAGCCTAGATAACGACCTTAAGGATTGGTACGCTTTCATTATAACAATTCGGAAAGGTTTACGATAGCCGATTATTTATAAATACTAAACGCGAATACGAAAAACGATTAAAGCAAGTCCCAAAAGCCGTTAAAAGATTTAATAAATAAATAACGAAGTAGTAGGAAATTATAGTCTAAAATTAGCGTTATAAAGTTTTCGAAATAGTTATATCAGTTATTTAAACGAATTAATTATATATAGCAATAGCGCCGATTATACTTAATTAGTCGAATTTATTTATACTTTTTAAGCAGAATAATATCGAAAAAGGAACGATTAATTATTTAAACATTGTAATAATATTTTAGTTATTTTATACATAATATTTGTTGTTGTTATATTAGCGAATTTCTAAAAAAGATTTTCGAAAATTTGTATGGGACTGCTGCAATTAAGCCCAAAAAATCACAACTTGCTATTAGGCCCTATTTTTGAGGTTTTGTTGTTTTGTGGGTCTTCTTCTTAAAAGGGTTTAGTTGATATATCTGACTCTTGCAGCTACTTCTTGATCAAAAGCGCTAGCTACGGCTGCGCCGCAGGCGCAGCCCCAACCTCAAAAATGGGGCCTGATTTTAGTGAGGCAAGTCATATCTGCAGTGAACAGGCAGCCATGGAATGCAGCGCCTACTTTTCCGCCTCGTTATGCATAATGCTAGTTGCCTTCTGCATGCGCAGCCACACAGGCGACGGACCCCGTTGGTCGCCGCTAAGAGCAACCAAAAGCATTTCTCCGTCGTAATGCTCAGAGAAATCCGGGCTATTGGCAATTTTCTTACTCGCGGTCTTGGGAGTAGTCCTTTTTGAGAATCGACAATTCCAGGTCATGGGCGAGGAAGTTCAATTACCTATGAGGCAAAATCGGCGGCGGCCCGCGTCAGACGATGCGGACTCCACCGGGCCGTCGCAGCCCAAGAGAGCCCGGGAAAGCAAACCTGATCTTCGATGCGTTCCATGCGCACTCATGTTCTCCCAACAGGGTCTGAAATATCTCAACTCACCGAGCGGCTTCCGCCACCGGACCCGGGCCGAATGCATGGCTTCCAGGACGGAAGGCTGCAGATTGTGCGAGTTCATCTTCCAGGTTGTCTCCAAAGAACATGACAAGAATTGGGGGGATGACGATCACCTCATATTTCGGAATTTCAGAAGTGCGCACTCAACGAGCACGGTTTCTGGCATTCAGTTGCCTGGTATCTATGGGCTTAAAGGCTGCCTCGAATCTGAGCCCGACAAATGCATCATCACGGTGTATCCATTTGCGGAAGGGGGTAAGTATTCTTTTCTCTTAGCTGTCGACAAGGTGGCGATGGCATCTAACAAGATTCAGGCAACCCTATTGGAGCCATTGTACTCCGAAGACCTCTCTGCAGAGATGTGCAAAGCGACAATGTGTTTGCGGCAGCCAAGTCCCTCATCAAAGAGTGTATGAATCCTGATAAGCCTCACATACATTGCCAGTACTGGCGAGACAATCTGCTTCCGACGCGCGTCCTCGACGTTGGCAAGCCTGAGGACCCTCATCCAACAGTCAAACTCAAGGTCAACGAGACAGAAACCCACGGGCATTATCTCGCTCTGAGCTACTGCTGGGGAAAGCAACCCAAGCCCACGGCGCCAGTCCAACCGCTTCTGCTACGGAGAGATACTCTTCGGGACTTGACGAGTGACATCAGGCTCGAGAGTCTCCAGCAGTCAATACAAGACGCTATCTTCGTCACTCGCAAACTTGGGTTTCGCTATCTTTGGGTTGATGCGCTGTGCATTATCCAGGACTGCAAGATCGACAAGGACGAGCAAATTTCCCGGATGGCGTCCATCTACAAGAATGCTGCCATAACCATCGCAGCTTCTTCGTCTGAAAAAGCGACGGATGGGTTTTTTTCCAAGAGAATCCCGCGCTACCTTCCAGACCACATGTTCCACATCCCTATGTCAAATGGGAAGAATGGCACTGTATATCTTTCGGTGGAGGCATACGAACCCGAACATCCCCTAGACAGGAGAGGGTGGGCGTTGCAGGAATACATGCTGTCATCAAGGATGCTCATATTCTCCGACTACGAGCTTCTATGGCAGTGTAAGGAGGTGGACCTTCGAGGCGTCACCGGGAAAGGGCTCGAGTATCTACAACACTTGGAAGCTCTACCATGGACAGTCTTTGACGATGATGCGGAGCCCGACTTTGGAAATCTCGATTCTGACAAGGTCTACCTCTGGAAAACGATCGTCCAGCAGTACACGGAACGCAAGCTGACAGATCCGGATGATAGACTTCGGGCAGTCACGGGGATAACGACTGAGCTAGAAAAACTGTGGCGCGACACGAATATCCACGGACTCTGGAAGAAATGGTTCATAGAGCTCCTGGCATGGTACAAACCAGATGTTGACAGAGAGCAGGAGCGGTGCCTCAAGCGGGCACCCAGCTGGTCATGGGCATCTCTGAACGGCGTGATCCGCCATGAGGGGCCTCTCAGGACTAAAGATGCCAGAGTCAAGTCGCTGACCGTATCAGCTGCAGAGCTGACATGCCGTATTCTTGAAGAAGGTGACATAAATTATGTGAAGTTTGATACCATATTGGAGCGGCCGGATCTGGTGCATCCAAGCGCAGAACTCCGGCAAAGAGGACTCGAGCAGAGAGAGACGGACTATTTGCTTTTGGGTACAGTCGAGGTAGATGAAGGCGTTGAGAAAGGCATCGGTTTACTTGTAGTGGACGTAGGTAAAAGAGTTTATCGGAGAATCGGACTGGTCATCTTTACGGACATGACTGTATGGAAAGGTGTGAAGTCACGGGATATCACATTAGAGCCGAAGCTCAGGCGATAGGACTCGATATTCTTTTTCTCATTTGATGACACAAAGGCATAGGCCTATAGAAAATCGCATATGCCAACCTGCCTACACATTCTTGGAGGCAAATAGCAAGTTTATTTTTAGACATGCAATGTAACTGTCTTTATCATAGAACTAAAATCACCAACACAATAGCTCCCACTAAGTCAAAGTAGCGTGTCTGTATGTATCACACATTTTCGAATTGTCCGGAATGATTTATTGAATCATTCCGGATGCTGTCAATACATATCACTCTTCTCTACTATTCTCGCACATGGATTTGAGGCCCACACATATAGGTAGGGAGCCATTGCGCCTGAAACATTCAAGACGGTATAATCACTTTCTAGGTGGCTATACCAGTAGAAGGCGACCACCCTGGTATGCGTTTATTCTGTCAATGTGTTTACACCTCCGCAACTCCGCTGGCGGACTGGTCACTTACGCGTGCCAGTTTTGCGCCCAATTCTTGCCAGCTCCTCGGCGAGCGTCAGCCCACTGGGAGAGCCCACAAGATAGCGAGCATCCAAAAGCAGCCAGGAACGACATGACCTTTCCCCCATGAGCTCCAGGGTCATGGCGACGACCTGGCCTTACATCGACAATATCCCTTAAGGTGCTCGCCACCTGACTCGTTTGTGAGCCACTCGGTGGCATTCGGTTCACTTACTTCGCGCTAGATACCGGAGGAAGAAGATAATCGCTTTTACTGAGCTGGAGCAACAGCTCCAACAACCTTTTGCAAACATAGTGGCGAGCATCAGTTGCCGGTGCTCTAACTATACGGTATTCTTTCTTTTTTCTTCATTTGATTTGTGTTGCACCCGGCCCTCCACCATGTGACGCCGCCAAACTCTAATGTACAGCCACCCTGGCTCACCGAACGAGTCTCAGCCGAGCATAAAACCCACCTGAGGTTTTCCCTCGCGGGACTTGTAACCTCTGCCTTCTAGCCTACAGCATCTACATTAACACCCAAGCCCTGACAACTCCGAACCTGGAACACCTGCTCCAGACTGAGCTTGTCTCCCAACGCGCTAGATATCAGATATCGCATAGCGACGTTTACTGTACCACTGCCAGAACACCCACGGCTTTAGACGGCACCAGCTTCGGTTGTTTGTTAATCCCTAAATCAGCATCATCAGCATCTACCAGCCACAAATGCATCCTTCCACCCTTCATATAGAAGTACCTAAACATACTTTACATTTCAGTAATACTTTGTTCTCCCCTTTCCTTCCATCCTCCGCAAATATAGGACTTATCGGAAGAGCGCGCCATCTACCCACTTTCTTTAGATCACTATGGAAGCGGCGCCGTGGGGAACAAAACCTGGACCATCCCTTCTTGCAGTTGCCGCCCGAGTTGATCTGCCTCGTAGCAGAATTCCTTACGCCCGCAGACCTTGCCCTGTTTTCCCAAACTTGCCGCTCGCTGCGGGCTATCCTCGGAAGACATTCAAACGCCGCTCATTTTTCTCGCACCGAATACTTCGCATACCTCGCTGTCCGTGCCAGAGGGCTACCTGAGCAGTGGGTGTGCGAGGGATGCATGGCCCTTCATCCCGTCGTCAAGCTCGATACGCCTGCGTCTATATATCACGTGTCCTCCTGCCCCCTTGGATGGGTCACCAGGTCCCTTGATGGCCAATGTTACCGTAAAATACGGATTGATACCCGCCTTGACTACCGCCAAATCCGGATCGACCACCACCATGTTCAGCTCGCGCTCAAGTACACTCGCTTGCAGTGCCGCAAATACAACTCCTACCTCCAAGCCCTGATGGCGCCGCATCATGATATGCGCTTTGGGCCGAGTGCTGCGATTCCACTTAAAACGCATTACTCGGCCTACCCCAAGGTCGTTGCGAGCGACGACGGCAATCTCAGATTCCTGCTTTTGTCCACCTGGCGATATCACAAGGGCCGCGAGGACATATCGCTCCGCAACATCGGGTACCAGATAATCTGCCCCCATCTCGAGTTGAACTATTGCATCAGTCCAGATCTCCGCGGCGGTCCTTGTCACGTCCTTGAGACGGCTGTTGAAGAGGCGCTCGAGGCCCGAGGCGACGGCCAAGAGCGGACTGGTGCTTGCCCTCGTTGCGCTACCGACTTCTCGGTGCAGTTTACCCCTGAACATCTGAACCTGCACGTTTGGCAGGATTTCGGGCCAGAGGGCTCCCCTGTCGATCTCGCCTGGAAATCCCAATGCAGTGGTCGCGGCTTGGATGGCGTTCCGAACTGGAGGTTCACGGGACCAACGCTATATCACGAGCCGGGAAGAATAAGGAAGCTCTATGGACCAGAAGTGCCCGAAGAGGCAGTTAAACCATGTAACAAACCTTCTGTTCCTGTAAACTGCTGCCCACTTCCTCCTACCAATACTGAGACCTCGAATTTGATACTTGTTACGTGGCCTATATTTTACCATTAACGCGCCGTGAAGGGTTCGGTGTCGTCTGGGTTGTCTCTAGGTGGCTCCGTCGTGCGAGGAGGCAAGCGAAGTTGGCGCCGGACTGGGTTGCGGCCTCGTCCGCGATGGGCGGGATGCTTGGGCGGGCAGAGAACGAGGAGCCGCACCGAGGCTAACGATGGAGAGCATCATGTTCGGAGTTGATTGGTCCGACTCAGCGTGGTCCGGCGGAGATTCAGGGACGAGATGGTACAGCCCCGCGAGGCCTAAAGGTACCTATATGAAACGCATTGCCACTGGCTCCTTTAGGAGTCCTGGAAGCCTTACGTCTTAACTTGGCCTTATCTTCGATGTTATCATAACCTTATTGCCAACCTTATCGTCAACTTAGCTGCCCGTCGACAACCTAGCTAAATCATCGGCTGCCAAGGCCTATACGGTCTGCAAGGCTTAGCGGCTAGCCGGGGCTTGTAGGGTTTAGCGGCGGAGTAAGTTAACGGTTAGGCTACGGATAAAGTTAAAACCAAAACTTTTAAGGCTATTAAAAAAAGAAAGGGGGGGAGGGTGCTGCCGGGTAGCCAAAGGGGGGGAACCGCACCCAGTGTACGGAGGAGGCGTTATGTGTAGCCTTTCTTAAAGTTATCTTTAGGCAAGATGCGTATAGCAGCCTTGGGGTGGTTACACCAGTAATATTAATGTACGAATATTTTCCGGTTGATATTGTGCCGTCGTTGCGAGTAGCTGCAAAGTATGTAGGTAGTAGTCGCTCCTTTTGTATGGGCTACCGGTATCCGATAAAGAGCCAAAAGGCGTCAGTAGCAACAATTTTAGGTTACTGCTAACCTACGTGTTGCCCTAAAACAGAAAAGATTAGCCACCAACTACTGTAAAGGGTAGAAAGGGGTTTTGTTAGAGGAAGTTGATTGGGTCAGATTGAGCGAATAAAATGAGGCTTTGCGTAGCTACAAAAACCTGTTGCGTTGACGCCCTTCGCATAGAGCTAACCAAGCCAGAACAAGCGGTATTTGTGCTAAAATCGAGAGTATAATGAGCATACATTCAAGTCAGATTAGCCGTCTATCTAGGTGGCAGAAAGACCTATATATGACGAGGAGATATGTCGCTGTACTTGTTCGCAAAACCTTGACCCTTATTCCAACAATTTGCAGCTAGGCCCTTTTGTGGCATCGATAACCTTGACGCGCAACGCACTGCAACCATTACCTCACCGAGATCAGGGCCCCTTTTGGAGATGTGGCTGCGCCTACAAAGTAGCCGTGGTTAGAACTTTCAAGTTGCGTATATAGTTTAATATCCTAATACAACTTCCCAAATAAAGTAAAATGTGGCATTAAGATATTTATGAATATATCCCTCGGGCGACTTAATATTTACGGCCCTATTTCGTTCGGATACACAAAACCTAAAGAAGTACATTCCCCCCTGGCTATTGAATCGGTTATTCAGATCGCTTAAGGCAAGATTAAGACCAAAAAAAGGGTGGTTACCGGTATGGGCAGCATCCCAGCTATATGGGTGAAGATGCGCGATGGTAAGGAGTTTGGCAAGCTGGTACCGAAAGTTCATAAGAATTAGATGGGTTATATCTTCCGGGGTGCCAGAAGGACATAGCGTAATAGGAGTGCTTTCTACGCTACTCGGTAGTCTGAACTAGAGATCCATCATATCAAAGCTTATTTCCATATAGTTTGTGATTATTAAGGCCCAAGTTTTCAAAAGCGCGGATCAAATTGCTGCTTGCCGGTAACTGTTCTGCTCTTCTGACACCTAGGGAGATAGTATTCTACCTATGTACTTGGGATGTAGGTAAGCAAGGTTGCAATAAGAATAATTGACATACCTAATGGTAGTTTCCTGGGGCCTTATTATGTCAATTATTCTTAGTCGGCCTGCTAGCGCAGGCCTCATGCGCCTTATACGCTCCGGCACTTACCATTTCTCTTTTTAGTTCAACAGTTAAGCTAGGGCTTCCAGGGCTTTAAAGCTTCCAGGGCTTCCAGGGTTTTAGGGATTATTGGGCTTGCAGGTCGATGGGCAGCTAGGTCGACGATATGGTTGACGATGAGGTCAGGTTAAGCCTAAGGCTTCCAGGGCTTCCATGGCTTCAGGGCATTGCGGGGTCTCGCACGAACCATACAAATTGGCGGGGGTCTCGGGGATGGGCCCATACGCACAGGCCGCATAATGCACTTACCCGTACTTTCCTGATTAAGACGTGCTAAAAGCCCAAATTAGGAAATCAGTTTCTACATTACCTCACTAAAATCAGGCCCTATTTTGAGGTTGTGGCTGCGCCTGCGGCGCGGCTGTGGCTAGGGCCCTCCAAAAACCGGTAGCTCCAAGTACCGACCCACAAAAGACCCATAAAAAACCCATAAAAAACACAAACCTCAAAATACTTCTAGGGCCTGATGGCAAGTTGTGATTTTTTGGGCTCAATTGCAGCAATCCCATACAAATTTTCGAAAATCTCTTCCAGAAACTCGTTAATATAACAAGAAGAAGTATTATTTATAAAATAACTAAAATATTATCATATACAGCTTTGGAAAGACTTTCTAGCCATATATATAACTTCTGAATCGGGGCTGTTTTGGTAGAGCTATTGGAGATCCAACTCAAAATTCTCAATTGCAGCAGACCTTCTAACAGGGACGCCCTCATGGCTGCGACATAACAACCACAACCCGTACGGCCAAAAGAATAGCTGGACGGGCTTCTCCCATACTGAATTACCCTTGGAAGGTCCATGGCAAAATGTTGCGACCGGTGGTTGTTGCGTCGCAGCCATGAGGGCGTTCCGGTCAATCAAGTCCGGGACTTTCTCATGGCTGCGACACAAAAACCACAAGCCGTACGGCCGAAAGAATTGATATACGGGCTTCTCCCATATAAAATGTACCTAGGACCCCCCGGTGCACTATAATGCGACCGATGGTTGTGCTGTCGCAGCCCTGGGGGCGTTGCGGTCGCCCATTTCTCAGCCCTAGACTTAGCTATATTGGCTGCAATTTTGATCTAAAAAAATGGAAAAAAATTCCTATACGTATATTAGCTTATATTCGACGCGTTGGCTACATATCAGACCTATCGGATATAGATTGATTAATTAGTAGATTGTTTTTTATGTATTCAAGTATACCGATAAGTTTGAATGGAAAATATATTGATTTTGTTAGGGACGCTACAAATGAGACCCCTGTTCGCACAACTACAACTCAGGCCTCACTGGCTCATTACGGGAATACGGCATTTGATTGGTTAATTTCTAGCGTCTTGGCGCAGTACATTGAAAAACTTTTGAAAGAAAGGAGAACTAGCCAGGGAGGCCTGAGCTAGCTGGGTAAGGTATGCTTACCTTTACGTTCCTCTTTGGGACGCGCTAAAATTCCAAATTGGGAAATCAGGTTCCAAGGAAGTGGATGGACGACACAACCCTTCGTTCCACTTCATTCGCAAGCTCACTACGTTAAAACGAGGGCATAGACCTTGGGGCGGCCTACGCGACTAACTAGCCACTCGTAATACCCGCATAAAACGCTACGAGACAAACGTAAAACGTATGTTTTGAGTGACAGGCTGACAGGCTGAAGGCTTTCAGGTGTCGGACTGAAACATGTGAGGCCCACACTAGGCGGGATCCTATATCAGGTCTCATACTTCCCCCTTGAGCAGGTTATGGCTTTTTAGACATCCCCACGCTCTCTTGCTCCGATGATCTCTGCCTGATTGCAGGGTCAGTCGTCAGCCTAAGGATTATCACTTAAGGCTTAGCTCAGCATGCAATTGAGTTCGCGCTACTATGATAGGTGCGCGTTAGTGAGGCTGTGTTCGGTGAGTTGTGAATGAGGCTGCGCTATGCCTTTCGATTTAGACGTTTTATGCTTGAATGGTCGGGCCTTCTGTACATCTGCGCCACATCATCTCACACTTAGGTGCGCCGAGAGTCGAAAAACCTATTGAAGGGGCTCATGTGAGGTAACCGGCATCGCCCGCGGAACTTAGCCGGCTGCGGGGGCTTTAGTCCGGGGCCTCCAGATGATAGAAGTGCCATATTCATGGCTGCATCACAAGTCGTCGTGCGGCTCCATCGAAAGTATGTGCATAAGTCCATCACAGTTACAATACATGCCGGATCCGAGTCCATTCAGGCATCAATCCGTAAGCAGGGCTTTTGCACGAAAAAATGCGCAAGCCAGGCTGGCTCACTGAAGCGCTTTTCGTGGTGAATGCTTATTGGTGAATTTACGAGAGAAATTCGCCGTGTATAGCCGAAAGTTACGGTCAAGGGAGGTGCAGAACCGAAAAAGAGGATGCGCATGATCTATGTCAAGGTGTTTATGGTGGTTAACAAGGGCCCCGGTCAGGTCCAACGGACTTCAGTTCCACGCATGAAGCAAAGATAAGACACAGATAGTATATTATACTGCTTTGGCTTTGTTTCTCCCTGCTCTACCTGACGTGAAGTCCGAAGTCCTGACACACGGAGACATACTTTAGAAAATGCAATACTGAAAAATGCATTTACAGAGAACAGCCTCCTATAATACCGATGGTTCTGCTGTTTCCTAGTTAGCACGTTAGAAGATGGCGATTGGATGTTCCTTACCAATCCTGATGTAGTGCGTAGAGCGCCTCTTATATTCTCCACATACATCCGTACAGCCCAGAGATCTCAGGTCAGACACAGTTATCGGACCTTAGGTCGAGCTGAGGACCGCGGCGATGATCGACGGAGGCCCCGCAAGGTAAGGGGCTTACAAACCCATTAATTTTTCCACCTGCTCCTCCCAAAAACGAAAGCTTAAAGGCCAAAATGGACGTACGGAACCCAGTGGAGGGCATGGTGCTGCTCATCTTCGCACAATACAGCGTCCCTGGGGTCTTCTGCTGCGCCTTTGTTCGAACGTGAGGGTTCGCCGATCATTTGGTCAGTTTTTTCGCTCCGGGCTGCTTTGCCGGGTATGAACGTGCCTTTCGAGGAATGCTCCAAGATCCATCGCTGTCTAAGACTTCTCGTTGCATGATGAAGCCCTTCACTGACTGACCTGTCATTCATACCTCGATTTTGCATATATTGGTATGTCATGAATGCCATATCCACGCATGACTTGTCGTTCACCTCCCAGAGGGTACCGATAACGTGTTGGAAACCGGCAAGCTGGTATGCGCTTATTAAGTGAAGACTTTCATCAATAAGCTCATCATGCTGGATTCGGCCAGTGCCACAGGCCGAGAGGTAAGCAAGAAATGGTGCACGACGACGGAGATTTGTTTCCAGAACGCTTGCTACCGTCAATGGTCGTTCTTCCCAGTCTCGCAAGAGCAAACAACTCTTCGATGGGTCCTCTGGATTGCTTAATCCGTGACCCGCGAAATGAAATATATTGCAGTCACTTAAAGCAGCCAATACATCGCTTTGGAATGGCTGAGGCTTGTTGACTTGCAACTCTGCAGAGCCCCAGAGCCTACCCAACCTGTGAATCTCTTCAGATGCATATTGAAGGTCTCCCTGCCCGGGTGTCTTCGGCATATCAATTAATACAGCTTTACTGGACCCTGGTATCCTTGGTAAGATGTCGCGGTGACGGCGGTTATGGATGATCGTCTGCACAGTCGGGCTGTAAGACGATATAGCACGGTCGATGACGGTGTTGCCTGAGATCTCCGAATGGAGCCCAGCCGCATGGATAGGAAATCGTGCCAAAGGACCCGTAGGGATCCACCATATACGAGGCCAACAGTCGTTAGAAGGGGGTTGCGTGATACCGATTGCATCAAGGACCGGCTTTGCTACAGTTTGCCATAGCCACCCAAGTGTTTCTGGGGTCGCCATGTCTTTCGCACGGGCCTGGATGTCCTCAAGGCGAAGTTCAGGAAGGTGCAAAATGCGAAACTGACTCTGCTCAATAATTAATGCATCGCAACGGTAGAGGCTTGCATTGATAATAACAACGGGACCCAACTCTGCAGCCTTGACTAGATCTCTCTCTGATGGCGGCATCAGAAAATTGTCGAACCCGGGTAGAGAGCGAATGGTGTGGATTATCTGATCCAGTTGCTTTCCAGCAGTATAGCGCCAATCAGGCTGGCGTTGTGTCGATGTTGCCGGTGCATCGAGTTGACTTCGAAGATCGAGGAACTTTTGGGCAAGCTCCGGGAAATTTTGCTGGAGATCAGATACATCAATACGTAATTCGTTTAAAAAACCGGCAATTACCCCACGTCCAAGTTCAAGGAGTCGAATAACATCAAGTGGTGGCTGTTTTGCGTTTAGTGCAATCGCCGCTGCATTGGTAGCCAGATTGGTAATTTGCATTAGGAGATGCTGTTTATCCGAGGTTGCCAGAGAGCGATGAGTAAGTAGGGGAACGAGAGAGGAAGTCTGAAAGGCGGCTTCATATGCTTTGATCCAAGTGCCAGCATCGGCGTGTAACCTCATTAGGGAAATTCCTGAGATAAGACGATCGGGGATAGGAGACGAAGATTGAGCGAGAGCGTTGTTGTATAACTGAATAGAGCGTTTGAGGTCTGTCATCGCTCCTGTTCTCTGGTATCTGTCCCTATACCCAACCGCAAGATTTTGAAGCCGTCCTGCCCGGTCTGGATGATCTGAGGGGGTATTATCGACAGCTTCTTGGTCCAGTTCAATAAAGCGTTCGAGGTCTGCCATCGCTCCTGTTTTCCAGTATCTGTCCCTATACCCAACCGCAAGATTTTGAAGCCGTCCTGCCCGGTCTGGATGATCCGAGGGGGTGTTTTCGACAGCTTCTTGGTCCAGTTCAATAAAGCGTTTGAGGTCTGTCATCGCTCCTGTTCTCAGGTATCTGTCTGTGTACAGATCTGAACCGC